>JAQIYE010000130.1:0-17086 GCA_034699765.1 Xenyllodes armatus
AATTTCGCCATTTTAACAACTAACCTGAAAATATGCCAACTTGTCTGAAGCCTCCCTAGGGCTCAACCCCGTAACCATTGGACCCTCAGAAACATAAGCTTTACAGAATATCTCACATTCCTCCTTGAAACTATCCAGGTTTTCATGAAGTTGTTGAAGAAAAGTTGGGTGGAGGACAGAGACATTGTGTGACATTCGATTGGCTGTGTAACGAAGTTTTCGAAAAAGATATGTGAGGCTATCAGCCTCCTCCAACTCATCAGCCGTTGCAGGGATATTAAATTTTCCCACAACAAAAAATGCTTCTTCAATCGGTGGGATCCTTGAGTCAAGTTCAACTTCGACGTCTCGAAAACGATGAAGAGTCTCCATGGCCAGCCGAACATCCTCGATCTCAACAATTTTATTCTCCAACTTCTTTTGAAAATCCTGCATTGATAGAAGGACAAACTCCATTTCGCGTTTGTATTTGTTTTTGAGAACGATTCCATATTTTAGTGTTATCTCTCGAATCTCATGAATGAGGCTTTGTTTCAATTTTTCTAAAAGTGTGTTTAAATATAATTTATTATGCAAAAGTATAATTAAACTTACTAATCTTAATATCAATTAAATATTCATTTCGTCAAATAAACCTGAAACAATTCGAATTGCTCCAAAATCAAAATGATCAGCAAGATCAATTAATTGTTGCTCATATTCTTTACACTGATCAAGTTTCTCTTCAAATTTAACCCAGCTGGGACTTGCAGTGGAGAAGGCTTTGACAATCGCATATCGATTGGGACTCCACAAAAATTCAAATTTTTCCCAAATATGCATGAATTCAAAGAAACTCTATAGGACAAAGCAAGGTAGTATATAATTAAAATAACACTAATAAGCGTTTTTAAAATGCAAATCACTCACTTCCTTCAGCGTCTGGGTACAGCTTGCCAGCGCAGAAATATATTTCCCAATCTCTTTACTCTCACAAACTTGGGCATAGTAGTTATACGGTTGATATCGAGCCCCGATTCGATCTTGAGAAAGACCACGGTACAGTGCCCTCCTCCGTGCCTTCTTCTCATTGATTGGATGTGAGTGATACTCTGTCGCATCTGAGGCATAAATTTGCCATTGACCGACACCTTTGGCTGCTCCAACAATCACACGACCAACTTGTGTTATAGCCTCTTGGATTTGTTCCATTGTGGGTTTTATTGTGACGACTGAATCTTGGAGTTGAGTCTCGAGGATGAAAACTGGTGTTTCTTCAGTGAACGTTGATTCTTCGAAACCTGGAAGTAAATTTTGAAAATTTGGTGTATAGACAACGTGTTTTTAACAAACAAAAATGTATATTGCAGGCTCACCAGACGGAATGGTAGAATAATGCGTCTTAGGACCCCTTGCCCCAACAAATCTACGTCGAACAAGGCTTAAACTTGTTTTAATGATTTTAACAACAATTTCAAATATTTGTTTGGAAAAGAAATATTTCACATCATCATTTGCATTTTTGACCATATCCTTAATCTCCTTTGAACATTTTCTACTGAGGATTCCATGGAATAGGTATGGGGTCTCATAGAGTCTATCAGCAATTGTCCAATCGGGTTGACTTCGTTGACTGGATGGTGAGACAAAACCAGCACCTACATAGGTAGCATCCATTGCTGAAATTGCTGCGGCAGCTGGTCCAGGACCTCCTGCTCCAACAACAGTTGGTAGATTTGTTGAACTATTTCGAAGACCCTGTGCTTCGGAAACGGATGAATTGTCTTCTCCACTGCTTGGAAGTGAGCCAGAGCTTCCAAAACTTGACGATGAAGCAAGAACTGGGTATGAAGGAATTGCGAATTTGATTACATAACCAACTAGAATGTATTTAATCGCGATAACGATTGTAAAAAATTACCTTCAGCAAGTGTCGGATTGTACTTGTCCAACTCAAATTGTTCAATAACTTTCTTTCCTATTTCCCCTCCAGATACATTAATCATTTCAATTAATTCATCAACTAGGTCTCGAATCTGAATGCTCTTTGAATGGAGTTCCTGAAGTTTACAAAAGTTAGTTCTGGGTAATAATTAATATAAGACATAATCTATAATTAATAATTAATATAATGTTTAATATAAATATAAGACAATTGACACAAAAACAATAGATAAACAAATATATCATGTTATACCGAAGCATTCTCTCGAACACTTTTATAATTTCTATCCAACAGGTCGTCGAGGGTCCATGGAAGATCCTCGAATTCCGCACAGAGGATGATTTGTTCCATTTCATAAAATGTTCCTTGAATTTGATAGTCATAAGCATCATGAACCCTAAAATCCCAGAACAAATCGTATACACAGGATTCCTATAACCATAAGAATCTTTAGGAAATTTATCGATACCGAAAGGTCAAAACACCAAAATCATCAATGGCCTTTAAACAATTTTTAAAATAGTTATCAAAGAGAGGACTCGTCCATGTGAGTGTGGTCATTGCTGGTTGAAATAGGGCCCCAAGTCGAATTGCCAAAGGAAACATAAATTGACGAACTTCTTTATTGACATTTTTAATGACAGTCTCAAATCGGTCCAAGAGCATCTGCAAATTAAGAAAAAATTCCTTTCAATACGAAGTTAAGACAAATTGACCTAATAGACTTACTTACATCAAGACGATCTGTCATGGAGCCAAAATGTTCAGACTTCATCAAGAGGACTTTACATGGCAATGGGATTTCAATCCCTAATTTTAATAGACAATCTCCTTCCGCAATCATTGAAGTTACAATTTGGTTTAAGTTAACAATTGGACGCTCATTTTCATCTAGCCCCAGCAGGGTTTGTTTTAGGGGCTCCTCGACTGAGGATAACTAAAAGTTGAAAATTGAAATTTTAACCTTGCACCAATTTAACTTGCTCGAAGGCTTCTGAACACTGATTGATCAAAGATTTTAGCTCACGCTTATTTCTTGATTCCAGTGCTTTAGGATTTTAAATTCAAATTTTACGGCCTCCATTGCAAATAAATTATATTCCTGGACAAGGGTTCGATATTGAGGAAGTTCTTTCAATTTTTGATGTCCTGCAAAATCTTTTGTAAAGACCTCTAGTTGAAGGACCATTGATCGGATCCACATAATTTTTCCTGGAAATTTCAAAGATAAACGTCACTAGTTCTAATTGTATCCTTTGCGAAGTTACTGGTTCAGCCTGTATCTGTTTACCTCCGATAGGCGGCATTCCTCTAGGAACCGTATCACGCTTCTTATTCTTTTGGAATACAGACCTGGTATGCCGAATTCGTCGAGCAAAATAATTTGCGATTCGATCATATTTGTCATCCAATGTTGCAAGCGGAACCTTTGATAAAATCGAGTGGTAGGTACAAAATTGGTGATCAATTAACGGCATGTTTTGTAAGAAATTCATAAATTAACCAAAGACATTTACCAGTTTTGTAACTTCCTCAAGTCGACGTAAAAATTTAATTGCTTGTGGACTCTCCCAAATATTACGATAATTCCTCTCAATCATCCTACTTAGTTCCAATTTGAGCCCATCAACTTTTTTCGTAAAATCCTCAAAGTCCTTATCAAAAGTCAAGTCTCGATAGTCCAAATAATTGTATGGCTTCCCCGTTAAAATCCCAATTTGAATCTTAAATTCCTTTTCCCTATCCTCAATACTATCCTCCCATAAGAGTCCACCAATATGAGTGCTGAATAACCGTTCATAGTTTTCAAGGGTTTCGAAAGTTGTTAGGATTTTGGACAACCTCTCACAAAATGCATTAAATTTTCCAAAAACATAATGTTGACTAATACAAATTTCCTTGGTTCTCCCAGAACGATTTTTATCCCAACTTGTTTTGTATGACTTTTTATAAGCCTTGTTCAGATCGATACAGTCGATGATCCTTTGTCGAACAGAACTTCGATCCTGGGCCCAAACTGTTGATTTCCCACCATTTGTCAAATAATCCTTACATCTTAGGATCATTTGATTTGTAATCTAAATGGATATTTTAAGGCAATTTGGCCAAATTTATTCGTGACCTCAAAAATAGTTAATATGTATGACCTCTTGACCACTTGACTTACCTTGACCAAAAGATGTGAAATCCTCTCTGAAGTATTATAATACATTGACGTACTTTGAATCAACATCACAGTCTGAAGCAACGAATGAACATCCTTCCGAATTTTAACTGGGTCATCCAGGTACAGTGAATGACATATTTTATCCATTCGATCAATATATGCGGCATTATCCTTTGCTTCCCTAAAACAAAATATAACCTTTTGTTCTAGAGCACGCCAAATCTTAAGTGCATCTGACCCTGTGACCTGAAGACAATAAATTGTAAATTTCATTTCTGGAGAATGGACCCTTTGATGTAAGAGAGCAAGGCGTGATGCACGAATTTTCCAGTATTCAACTTCATCCTGTGGACCATTCGTGTCAATTTCCTTTCGAAGACGTTCTGACTCACTCACAATTTGTGAAACTAGTGAATTCCAACGTCTCATCCAAGTTTCTATTATAGTCAATTTTTCAGGGATTTTAACGAGTTTTCTTAGATCTTCTACAGATTCTGAACCGGTGAAGACTCGTGAAGAATCCATAAGGATTGGATACTCTTCTTGAACGGATTCCCAGACTCGAAGCGTTGAACAGAAGGATCGAAGGGCTGGAACGAGTCGACGACGAAGGGCTTTTTGTACAGTGTCACCATAGTCAATCTCCTCCTGTGGGGTCACAGAGAGTCCCATGAGGGATGGGATGTAAACTTTTTCAAGGATTTTGTATATGATCCCAAGACTTTGTCCTGGTGAGCTACCATCGATCCGACCACACATGATCTCCTGCAAGTTAATTTATTAATGGCAATTTATCAATGATAATTTTTTGTTAAGTTTGTTTGTTAGTTTTTGTTGACCTTAAAGCTTGCTATTTTACCTTGTTAAAATTCTCTTCAGTAATTGGCTTTAGAGATCCCCCAATCCTCAAATAATAAATTGCAAGTCCAGAAAGTGGCTTTTCAGTTCCATCCGTGAGAAATAATTTCTTTTTTGGTGGTAATGGGACAAGTTGTTTAGGTGGAGTTACGCGTGTCCCTTTGGCAGGCTTACAAACAAATTGAGAAATAAATTTGATGAAAGTTTAGAAAATTTTAAAGCTACACAGTTTTAAAATTGTTTCCAATTCCAACCGGTTCTACGGGGACTTCTGGAGCATCCTCTTGATAGTAAAGGAGCAACACTGATGGGCCTCTTGGTTGAAGGAATGCGTTGATCTTTGAGAGCTGTTAATTTTTAAATTCAAGGTTTTTGCACAAATTTCAGATATGGCTGGAAAAAACTTCTTTTGTCATTTTCATAGTGGACTTACCAAGCCAGCATTATGAATGTGCTCGGACAGCTCAGTTCGTGGGACGGAAATTGCATCCGCTAAAAATGAGTACAAATACTCTAAACGAGCATCACTTTCCGCCCTTCGCTTTCCCTCATTCATCTTTTGTAATTCTCAAATTTTTAAATTTTGGAAAATGCTGCCATTTAAGAAGAGTGACTTTTAAAGAAACGAAAATACTAAGGGGGAGTTTATCTAAAGAATATTCATCTTGGAATTACTAAACAATTTGATTTCGCCTACAGGAATGGATTGACCCTGAAGATAAATGCCAACAAAAGTTATTATTTTGTTTGATCAATAGATAAAATTCCGTTCAATTTGAGTTACTTGCGTTTGAGTTGCAAACAAAGATACATTTTATTGATTTAATTCTCATTTCGGATGAATCCCACAAGCATTGAGCTATATGTGGGTTGTTTGAGTCGGAATTTGTAATACAGTTTTCACTTGGCCATCATAAATGTCATATGAAATCGATTGTTAAATTGACATTGGATACCATATATTTCACTCATGACCTACAGCAGTTGTACATGGTTATTGTTATTGTGTAAACAAGTTCCATTAGAAAATTGGGCCATTTCACTAGGGACATTGTGAATTTAGATTTGTACTTAATGAAGATTTTGGGAGTTGTAGATGTATAAAATTGAAAGGATCCCTCATCTGCAATTCTGCATATTATTCTGACGGCTAAATATCAACTACTATATTCTTTCAACCAATTATTGAATTTCTCAAGCCCAAACAGTTTTAAAATCTTTGTACAATTATGGAACTCATCAAATTTATCCTATTAATGTCATTTCTGTTACTCAAGGTCAAATCCAAGGAATTTGAATTTCATTCTCTCGCCCCACTCCTGGAAGAGTACAATGACTGTTATATCCATGTCCTTCAGATTAACATTGGGTCAGGGGATACAATTAGAGTCCCAAAAATTAACTCTCCAATTCGTTCTACCTTCACAGACAGGAAGTATCTCAACCTCAACCTAAATTTCAGCACTAATCGAAAATACACATTTTGTCAAGTTGTTGTGATGTTGTTAACCGACTGGGATTTGGCTCGAATAATTTGGAATGGTCCTTCGCAGATGGTTCGTACAAGGCACAAGATATACCCAAGTACCTTGATCTACGTTGGAGAAGACCCAGTTTCAACGAACGTTCTTGGGACTTTGAGGAAATTTTTTGAAGGTTGGGAGGATAGTAAAATCTACTTTTACTTATACTCCAAGGGCAAGATCAAGGAAAAGTCAAGTGACGAAGAGTTGACCTTATCCAAAATTGGCTACATTTGTCCATTTTGTCCCAACTCCAATCCATCAGCGATCAAAGGTCAAAGTCTCTACGCTCTCCAAGCAATCAACTGTACCTTCAATTGCCGGAGGATCCTTGATTGGAAATCATCTTTTTGGACCATACGGATGAGGTCATGCTACACTAGCGGTTTGATTGAAAGTTCAAAAACAAATGTGGCCATCGAAAAGACTAAAAGTATTTGCTTAACCCAGGAAAATGTCAAATCTCTCCTGACCATAAGTCCAGCCAAATTTCTTCTAACTCATCGACAAAATACAAGTTGGACTGATTTAATTATGAGCATTATAACCAAAGGGATAGTAGTAGCAGGGGATTCAATAGCTCCAATGGTCAATTCCAAGTATGCACCCATCCCTCAACGTCTCCTCTTTCATGCTTATATAGAAACCGAGAATTCCACTGGGAACTTTGTTCATGTTGTAACAGGGAATGAAGCTTACAATTTTATGACCTGTGATGGTCTTCACAATGGAATTTCCATTTCTGAATATTTGAGGCCCTTGGACCCAACCATTTGGTTTGGGACAATTAGCATCACTGGATCATTTTTTGGATTGACACTTGCAGCCCTTAAATTTTGCTCAAGGAGGAAGGGACTCGCTAAAAAAGTCCTTAACACAACATACTTCACATTTGTATTTTATATTATTGTCATATTTTTTGAAAATGGGTCAGTCCGACCAGTGGAGACCTCCATCCCGAGTATTCGTTCTGTAAGTTTATCAAAGTTGACCTTTACCTTTGTGTCCATCCTATCCATAGTTCTGGGAACTGGGTACAAGGGGATCATGACTCAAAAGCTCATTGTTCCTCAGCCAGAAGCAATCCCTTGGCACCACATTTCAGAAATTCTTGGATTTGACTCGATGATTTTAGCTCCAGGAAAACCCATTAGAGACCTTCGTTGGCTTACAAGAAAGGGTAGGAACAAAACTGGACTCTGGGATGATGGCCTTGACCCAGTCAAAACAGACCTTGGATGGTTAGTTACTCATGGGGCAAAGGGACAAGAACCAGGGGCTCAACTCATCCTGAGTAAAATTCATAAATTCAAAGTATGGGCATGGAGCCCTAACCTCACAAATACTCAAGAGCTCCTGGGATTCCTCGAAGGTTGCAGGGGCAGAGCCCTCATTGATACAGAATCAAGTCTTAAGGCCATCCTTCGCCTCAAGAGCCCAAATCAAAAATTTCAATTGGGTCAAAGGTCAAGTTTTACTGTCTTCACTGGTTGGACTTTTCAACATACGCTTGGGGGAGACTTTCTTCGGGCTCGCTTGAGTACCCTCATGGGCTCTGGAATTTATTGGATGTGGGAACGGTTGGCTCATGAGAAGACTCGGGATGAGTTAGATGAGGGTCTGAAGGTTTCAGGGGCCAAGAGTCAGAAGTTGGATTCGGTCTTGTTGTCCCTGTTTGTGATTTTATTTTTGGGGCAGGCATTTGCCTTAGCATGCTTGATGGTAGAAGTATCTCATAAAGGGTTTAGGCGATTAGCTAAAATTGTACTATTGAAGACTCTACATCGTTTAAGAGCTCGGTTTAATAATGTTGAATATTTCCCTTACATAAACTAGTTTGTATTTTGTTCTCAAAATGTATGTGATACACATTGTAGCACCCGTAATCCTTAAAAATGGGAATATTTTCTCGCATAAACTGAAAACCATTTCCAATGTAAATAAATATAAATTCAACGTTTAACTGACTTTACCAGAATTTACAATTGTCAAGCTTATTATGCTGACATTGGAAACATATGCGGACCAGGCCTTTACTTTATGCAATTCCTATATGGTCTTTTGTAGCATTATTCCTCAAAGATTGCGTAGTTCTTATTTTTGGCTAACCTTGCAAATTCAATGTCAAATTTAAAAAAATTCATGTTCATAAATGTTGTTCTTGGTTTACTAGGACCTTTTGGTCAAATCAATTTTTGTGTTATGAAATGAATATGAAAATTTGGAATATTTATCAATTATGCTATTTAAAAAGCATCATCAGTAGTGGTATTTATAGAGTAGATTGTTAGGTGTGCTCAGTAAATGTCATCACTGGCAATGTAAATTTGGAGGGTTTTGACAAAAAACAGTTTACAATTTTTCTAATTGACTTATCCGTATACAGTAATTGTCTAATTTCCTAGAATATGTACAATATCTGTAATATCAATTAGTTGGCACATTATTCGTTATCGAATCAACAATTCCGTAAAAAAAAATTGTGTCTTTGGATAACGGATAACTGAAAAATTGGATTAAAATTGTTGCAGATTGAAAAAATTGTAATTTATCAATTTATATAAGTAACTTCTGCGTGAAGGGGTAACAAGTAATTTGAACAATTCAATTATCTTGATGCTAGAATTATTTATTCATAATTGAAGTAATGAAAAATGTTCTATCCAAAAACTTTTAATGCAACAATACATTCAAAAATCACTTTGACTTTGAAAAATGACTTTCCACTTGTGTGATAATATTTGTTTAGGACATGAAGTTGAATTCAACAAACATATTATGTCAAAACAAATTTTTTGACGTTAGGAAATTTTTTGAACCAGATGCTTTCCTTTATCCCGGACCTCAAAATTTGATAGGAAAGCAATTCCCAATGATGGGCTTGATTATAATTTTTGAAAATTTTCAATCTACCCGACACAATTTAACCTTCATCAAGGTTATACAACTCATCAATCGAATTTACTTCGCATTATTGTTGAGGCAAGGAGGGTATGATAGGATGCTTAAGCTTATTCCATGAAAGGGTATAAAATGTTCGTTCAAAGAATCAGTAGCCTCCATTCGACGAAAAAATCAAAGCCTATAACATCAAATTCTAAAAGTTCTTTGTGAACTTTAAATCTTTCAAGTCTCTTTTTTTCCAACACGGAGACTTTTGATATTAAAAAAACAAATAAATAATTTACAATGATGGGCCGTAACATTTTGAGCCTTACAATCTTGACCATCGCGTTGACCCTAATGATGGGAATCAACCCCTCAGACGGAAGTTCTGAAAACGTAAGTATAGGAACAATCTTAGGTCATAGTCAATCGGTATCATGATGAATTACCTACTTATAAAATTAAATTCTGTATGTAATTCCAGGATGAAGGTGATTCAATTGTCCCCATAAAAATCATCCGAAAGGTCCCTAAAGGTTTGTTTGATGTTCATTGTCATATCATGTTTACTCTCAGTTTGTTCCAAGTTATTCCAGCATGATCTTACTCTATCAAATTCTGTCATTCCTTTAAATAGTTGAACGAAACTGTGTCCAACTCACAATGGAAGTCTGTACCCCAATCAATCCACTGGACAAACCTACCACTCGGATCATTGAAATTGAAAATACATCTTCAGAGGAAGAAGATTCCAGTGAGGAACATGAAAACCCTGCTGATAAATACAAGGGTCTGAAAGGTCAAGCGGTGTCAGATGGACACCCTGCCTCCTACTCCTTCTCGACCCCATCAGATGAGAATAGTGAAGAACCATTTCATTTGACCTTTATCCACCCATTCCCAATGCCCATGAGGAGCGCTTTTGGTGGAAGGTCTCAACCAGATGGATTTCAATCCCCATTTACACAATGGTTATTTCTTCCAAGAGGTCCCGGACCCGAGTCCGATGAGTCCAGTGAAGAAGACGAAGAAGAGTCTCCTAGTACCCCTGAGAGCAAGGGTCTAGAGGTCATCAAGGCTTGTGCCGGCTGTTCAAATCGAAAGGATGGAGAGGAACAAGAGCCTCTTCTCTCCGATGAGTCAAAGGAATTCTTTTTAAGATTTCTAGCTGCTGGCTCAGATGAGGATTACATTGAGATAAAGAATGAAGAAGTTATGAAAAAGGTCATGTCCCTACTCCCTCGTCTCGGTGGTGGTCCCAATGACATGATTGACCAAGAAAGTGATGAGTCAAAGTCGAATGAAGACTCTGCTGCTGCTGCCTCAAGTTCAAGTTCAACTGAGGATGATGAGCCCCTACCCCTACCCCTAATGGATGAGATTCCTACTGGAACACCAGCAGGTCAAACTGGAACGGAGCCATCTCAAATGTCAGGAGTTGAAGAAAATGCTCCACCGACTCTTTCTGACCCTGAAAAAGTGGCGTCTGATGACGGTGCGATTTTATCTGATGAAAACTCAAGCCCTGCTCCATCATCGGTTCCCCAAGTTCAAGATGAGGTCATTGAGACTCAAATAGAGCCTCCACCCGTTGTCCATGAAATCGAACCAGCTCCTGCAACTCCACCTGCCTTCAAATCTCTCTTCATTGCGAGACACAACAAAGATGCCTGAGACTGAGGCGACCAAGCAATAGATTTGAGAAATTTCGGGGTACCCTGAAGCCATAATCACGATTCCAGTAATATAAATATTACAAATATCATTACCGTACTTACCCTTCTTGTAAAATATTCCGAAATTCCATTTAAGAAATTTTAAAGTTTAGTAAAATCCGAGTTAATTCAATAACTTAAACATTTGAGGTTAGAGTTAAAGATAAAATATTTTACGCCTTGATGTAAAAAAAACTTACAATTTTCAATAAACCTTGAATTTGATTGATTCCGTAAATAAATGATACAAAACTGATTTAATCATTCACTTAGAGTTTAGATTTTTAATCACATACAATTTTAATACCATTCGTTCCCGTAAAAATGCAAAGAATATACAATAAAGAATACGTACATTTATTTAATAACTTAATTATTCACAAATATCACAGGTCTCACATCTCTTGTGGTAGGAAAAATTATCGATGATTAAATACATAATTGGTCATTCAGCATTTCATCCTTACACATCCTCATCAATACATGTTTCCAACATTGGAAGTTGAGTTGACTCAATTCCTCTCGTCCTTTCAGATTTGGCATTATTGGCACTTCGAGCAGCAGCAGCAATCTCAGGTCCAGATTGAAATGGCCCATTATTTTGCAATATCCTAACAGTTGGCATACTATGCCACTTTCCCAAATGTAAAATACTTTTAGTTGTATTACTGGATGAAGACCCAGGAGGAGATCTTTTGGATGGGTCACCACCACCACCACCACCCATCATGGACCCTCCACGATCTCTATCCTCTTCAGCCGAATTGGCTACAACCGAACTCTCTCTACTTTGAATTGAACTTGATTCACCTCGAGATGAAATTGTACTGAGTCTCCTTGGAATAATAACAAGAGTCATTCCAGGAGTAGCTGATGAGCCTGAATTCCCTGAATTACTGGAATATTTTTCCAGGATTGGAGTTGTAATCAATAAATCCTCATCGTGTCCATGACCCCCTCTAAACCCATCCTCCTCCTCATCGCCATCTTCATCCTCATTCTCATAAGAACCAGGGACAAGGGACCCATGAACAGGACAAACCTCTGGTTCAATTACAACTTCATCAGAGAAAAATGCTGATTGTCGAACGAGTCTCGGTCGATTTGTAGCAATTTTTGCACTTGCTTCTTCATCATCAATAAGAACGTCCTCATTGATGAGTGGGACAGAAGAGGTTGTTGGGGCTGGTGGTGGTTGTGGTGGTGGAATACTCCCTCGACCTCCTCCTCCAAACCCGATGAGGTTACTACCACTACCACCACCACCACCACCACTAGTTTCATAAAATTGAAGAGTTCGAGCTCGTTTTGGTAGAAAATGAGATGAGGTCTGAGTTCTTTCTATCATCAATGGAATTGTTCCTGGAGGACTTTCAGTTCCAGTAAATAATGTGAGACCAGACCCACTAGACCCAGGTCCTCCTGGAGTACGGAGGGAAGGTGGTGATCTAACATTAGTAGAGTTGGTGGAGGCGAGACTGGATATTGGAGCTCCAGCTCTTTTGAGAGATGACTTCCCACCACCTGAATGACTAGCGGCGTCAGAAGAGACACTTGAGCGTGAGAGCCTCCATGTGGCTGTACTATTAGAAGTTCCACCAGAGGAGTCATTTCGACTATTTGACAAATTAGAGTCTTGGGATGGTTTTCGGGTCACAGCCCATGAGTTTCTTCTTCGAGGTTCTAAGAGACGGAGAGGGATCCCACAACGACCCTAATTTTTTGAAAAAAGAGAGAAAAAACAGAAATTCCGTAAGGAGGACTTCAAATTAAATGTCTCGTCTAGTCTCAAAATAATTTTCTTCCTTTGTTCTTAAATCTAGCTCAATCGTAGGCCTGATCTAATACAATTATTGATCAAAGTTTTAAACAATTCTTCCAGAAACAAGTTTACAAATGCTTAAAAGAAAAACGGAAAAGGATGGGAAAATTTACCACCAAGAACTTTAATTTAGTCAATCAGGAACTTTCTTAACATAAGTTTTCAAGAAATCATTAAAATGAATCTTGCGAATAAACCCCAAGGCCCTCCCAAGAAATTCAGTGACAAATTTGTTTACCTGGTGCTTAAATGAGTCGGAACGAGATGAACTAAAGTTATCACTGGAGACAGAGGCATGTCTTTGATGTTTTTCTGGATCCGCTTGAAAATTTGTTGTTACATTAGCTGTGTTGTAGAGGTACCGTCTAACATTTCGCATCCGATAGTCATCCCGTGCCTGAATTAACAGAAATGAAAAAGAATCGTAAGGGCCATTGATGAACACATTCAACTTTGTGTGTAACTCTGGGACAACTGGAAACATCAAAGGAACTTATGTAATAACACCGTATTTTTCTGTTTAAACGACCAAAGGATAGTAGTGCGTAAGATTTTATTTTGATTAGATCATTAACTCCAAAGTTAGTTTGACGATAATTTCTTAAATCCTCCCTGTAACTGTCTGAATAAGATTACATTTTGGCTGGGCTGGGGATCAACTTAATAGGTCTATTAGCAGGCTTAACTTAACTGCTCTAGCAGTCCCAGCAGATACAAATGTATTAATTCTTTATATTGGGAATAGAATGGGTATGTCCCAATATTGTATGGGATTGTGTTGTTGTTGTTCGAAAACATGGACAAGAGCCAATACGACACAATAAAATAAAGTCATTATCATTAAAGACTTGCCTGTCGATTAGCTTCTTTACTATTATCCTGACAAAGGATATATCGAGAAATAAATCGTCCCAGCCGACCATAACGATCCCATCTTTCTGGTGATGGGATAAACCGAGCAAATTTTGCATTCCCATTCAGATCACTTCCGGGATGTAAACTAATATTTTAAAATATAAAAATTAATGTTTAAGATCATTTAAATATCCTATAAAATTTAGAATCTACAACTTTTAAAAATCCCTAAATTTTACCCAGAATGACAGACACAAGGTTGTCCATCCCTTGAGGATTTTTCACCAAGACTCCCTGTATTTGGAGCTGTTTGTCGATTACTGAAATTTGAACTATTTCGACATCTCCCAATTCCTCGTGTAACTCTAGATTCCTCAATTGCCTAAGTTTTTAGGGGCAACATGAAACACATGAATATAAAAACTCAAACTTCGAATATCTACAATAAAAGTTTATGCAAATTTTCACCTTGCAAATGAGGACACAATCCTTTTTAAATTGTTTTGTTAGGATTGCATATAGGAAAGGGTTACAGCATGAATTAAAGGGAAGGATGAACACAGTAAAAACTTTGGCCTCTTCCAGACTCACAAGCTGGAGTCCAAACACAGCTGTCAGTGAAAAAAATGCAATTGGGAACCAACAAAGGAGATCCGTAAAAACGAGGAGAGCCATTCTTTTAGCAATCCTTGTATCATTTGAGTTCCAGGCTTGAGATCCACGAATTGAACAATACATTTTAAGGTAGCAACCCATTAGGATCGTAAAGGCTACCCCATTCACGAACATTAGAAAGACAACATAGCTCAGGCTTAGCCAGTCTCCGGTTTCAAATGGAAGACAGACTGCAAATTTACGGTAGTCGGAGACTCCAAGAAGCGGAAGAAGAGCCATCAACAGTGAAAACATCCAACCAATGATCATTATGTAACTTGCGTGTCGGAGTGATAGACGCTAAAATTTCCGGAAGTGAAATAGTAAGGATTCAGGGGAAAACAAAAAAAGAACAATTTTGGTACTTTAGTAAATCCTTTGTACAACATTTTCAGATTTTCTTATTGTTCACAAAAATAATTTTTGTGAACAATTATTATTATTGGAATAATAGGAATAATTAATATGAATTAATAATAGGAATAATTATTCTTCCTACATGGCGTTGGCTTTGATATAAGAATGCTCATTTTGAATCCTAGCATTTGAGAATAAAGTCAGATTGCTTTATACATCTTAATGAGTATTTCTTGGAATTTTAGAATAATACACAGATTTTTAGACAAATTAGCACAAATGCCTCTTTGAATGGCATCTAGCCTTGCTTCTAAAGACGCTATATTTTGGCAGGGTCAATGAAAACGAAAATACTAAAATCTAATCATCTAACTTTCATAAAAATCTAAGAATAACCAATAAGAACGGGTGAATGACTTTATTAGTGACTAGTGAGTTAACTTAGGTCATAAGAAAAAGAAGAAACCTTGTTCAGGTGCATGGCATGTGTGATGGCATAGTGTCTCTCCATAGTTATGACTGCCAGAGTAAACACAGAAAGTTCTGAACTGAGGACCCCGAGGAACCCTGCTACTTGACAACCCGTTGACAACTGCCATGGGATTGCGAACTTACGAAATTCTCCAAGAGTTGCAGCATCCACAACAGCAAGGAACCCTAAAAATGTTCATTTTACTTTTAAATTAGAAATCCCACGGAAGGAAATTCTGTCCGCTTTGAGCATCCAGCAGAAACATCTACATAATTTTCTTACCCAAGTATACACCCATGAAAAAATCTGCACAGGCTAAATTACAAACAAGGAACCTTGGGACATCCATCTTTGTCCTTGCAAATACAAGGACAAATACCACTGTCCCATTCCCCATGAGTGCCAATAAAAATACAATCCAAACTCCACATCGAAGGGTCCACCAATCAAAAAGATCTGTACATGGTAGAAATGGTCCTAGAAGAAGAGGATTTTGAAACGATTGTTACTATTGTTCGCATTTTTTCAAATTAAAATAAATTAAATCGAATTATTACCAGGTTGTGGAATACATTGTATTTCTCGACGAAAATGATGAGCAAGTCCAAGGGAAGTTAATCGTTCAAATAAAATTGAGCCTTCACTCCCAATAGACGCAAGGGTTGAGTCTGGAGCTGGATTTGAGCCATCTAAAAATGCTTTCATAAAATCTTGGGCTACACTATCCTTGTCTGAAAGATTTTCTGGAAATCATAATAAAAAAGAAACAAAGCAAAGCCTAAATTAGTTTAAGACATAATTTTGATTATAAGGGAAGATCCCATCTTAAGATTGTACAATTTTGTAATAAAAATAAGTTTTGTTTTTATACGACGAGTTTAGAAAATAAACATCACGCAAATTTCTTTACTCCATACCAAAATTATAAAACAAAACAATAAGAGCCATTGTGTCTACAAAATCCAGGAGCTTTTTCAACTTATTTCTATTATTGGGTCAGGTCAATGGCTCAATAAAAACAGAAGGGAGAAAAGATCTAAATTTTTATTATCCGTGAGTCCAAACTCCTAATAACGATCACAAATTGTATCAGAAAATTCCTTCAAGTGTCTACATAAAGTTGCCCAGCTTGTTTTGTAACATTTCTATAAAGAAACCTAACCAAAAGAATGGGAACCATTCAGTTTTACAAAACAAGTAAAAGTAGTATTTGTTTGTACAAAGAAAGAAATGAAGTCATTGTTTAATTTCCTCTTGTTTTTAGAATCCAATTGAGCTGGAGATACGCTACTATTACTATTAAATGCTCCCACAGCCTCTACCTACCAAACATCCATAAAACATGCAATAACTCGCTCAGCTGTTTAAAACACAAGTGAAATAAATTTTGTGGTAATAATAACTGGAGTTTCGGGAACGCTGGACCCTCATTCCAGCCAGTATCGGTAAAGTGATTTGCAAAAAAAAATATCACAAATAAAAAGCTTTATTTTGATAAATATATCAATTTGACAAGGCAAGGGTCGCTCATCAACGTAAAAATAGTTGAGCTTGAGGCCAGTGAGAAAGTAACGGTTGGGCTGGTCATCCAAGTTACGATATTATTTTTGACCCGTTCGTTCTCAGGGCAGACCACCCTCAATAATAAAAATTATATGACTCAAGAATAAAATTGTATCAAAAGAGAGCAAGAGAAGAAGTTTCTGAGATATAAAATGATTTAATTTGTTTTAGTTAAAGTTTTATTCAAGGATATTTCACATGGGTTTGGCTGCTTCGTATAAGGATGGCTCGTAACCTGTTTATTCTCAATTTTGACTGGATTGTAAAGTTTTCGAGCTAACCGAATTGCT
>JAQIYE010000131.1:0-17015 GCA_034699765.1 Xenyllodes armatus
AGGTGTGTTCTCATGGAAGGAACACGAACAAAGTTTTACTGTCCCCAGACTTAACAACTGTCAATGAACATTATATTTTAGAACAAAATAAACCACTGGAATAAGTTTAAAATCATCAATGATTAGCAACTATAAAGTCATGAATTAATAGGTGAATTGGCTGGATGGAAACGCAAAGGTGATTTAGTCAAGGACACATTTTAGAACATCAAGTGCCGACATAAATGAATCCGTAAAATTTTACCTGGACAATTAAGAACTGAACCAAGATAAACATGCTCCTGACCCAAAAACCAATGTTACCCGCCATTTCACCTCAGGTTTCCCAAGGACTTTGAGGAACGATCCTGCTTATAATACAAGCTCTATAAATAATGAAATGCCAGCCAGATTTTTTTTTAATTTTTGGAGTTACCCCTACTACCATTACTACTGCATCCTCTGGCTCCTCAAAGGCGCCCACCAACCAACCAACTCCCATTACCAATAATAACAACAATACTTTCTGTAAAAAAACAAAGCCTTAAATAACATGTGTTCCTGGATAGAACCTGTATATATATGAACCTGTAAGCAATATATTTGGGTCTTTTCAACCTCATCTTCCTTGAATCTTTCTTTCGTTTGGACGATCTTTTGGTCTGATTATAATTGTAAACGGCTATTGTTTTCAGCTTCTTTTATCTTTCAAGGGTAAAAGGGTTGAATGACTAGAAAAGGTAAGAATTTTGTAAAAAGTGGATTTTAAGACAAGTATGCTGACAAGAAAGTCGGTCATGGGCATAAGCACTACAATAGAATATGTACGAATTCCTTAATAGTCATTGCCAGAATTATCCCATCTACATCTGGATCAAATTTCGCTTAATTCCATTTGTAGATCTTAAAATATTTAAAGTTTTCGTAAAATTTTAGTTTTGTAACTAAAATTGTTACATTTAAAGATCAGGTACTTTGTCATCAAAGGGTTATTTGGACCTAGCAGAACATTGGATTCCAGAAAGTTAAAATACTAGAATTGTTTCGTGAAACAAGAATTCCTACGTTTTTCTTCGATTCAACAAGAAATTATACAATATAATCTCGTCTATGCTCCAGCTCGTCTCCTGCTAAACTGACAGCAATAATTAAAGCTTAAAACTAATATACTGCTGGACAAAGTCATTGCAATTGTTGGGTAAAAGACATTACCCGACTTATTTACTGCCTACCATTTCATGAAAATCAAGACAAGAATTTATTCGGTTTTCCTGATAAACCGAAACAGGTTATTTAAATCAACCCATCTCTTTTCCATCTATTAATCCTATGTACAAAGATACGGAGCTAAACTGTTATTTTATTGAAATCGGAGATATTACACAAGGCGAGCAAGGCAAAGCGCCCAAATTAAGCATATTCTAATTGAATATGAATTATTTCTAATTAATTATTTCTAAATTTAGTAAAGGAGTTTAAGTAAATATAGGGTTACAAAATAAATAGCTGAGCCGTAAGGTTTTTTACGTCTCCCATACAATTCAATCTCAAAAGCCCAAGTCAAAATGTACAGGTCTGGCTTGCTTGAACAATCAAATAAAACAAACAATCAATTCTCCATGGACGCCTGTAGGACCTAAGAAGAGCTAACTCGTAAAACTTTGAGTTACTAAAGAAGGATTTTTTATGTAAACTCTTAAAAATTTATTTATTTCATTTGCCATATGTACATGTCACCTCAAGATTTTATGAGTACGTTCTGTACGTTGAATATTATTAGTTCCCAAGCTTTGACCTCTATACTGTTAGACTCAATCGTACAGTTTTGAGTATGAAATGGTGTGACAACAAGTGGTTGTGACAAAAGCGGAGGTAGAAAAGTATGCCCTTCGAATATTTATTTAAGGGCCCAGAAAGACATAAAAATCATGTATTCAGGATGTATTCCTGTGTACCTTCTGGATTTTGTAATATTATTATTACAGAGGATGTAAGTGGTCGTAATAATGTAATAAATAAATACATAAATACATGACGCTTAGAAGAAATCCCTTTTTAAAATATTTCATTTCATGACTAATAAAAAGAAATTTTTTCTTTGTTCCTTAAAGAACATTCCTAAATGAATTGACTCACCGTTTCATAATCCAATCTGCCCATAAGGGTAAACACTCCAGTCTGACCGTTGAGGACAAATACATCATTTCCCCAATCGGAGAGGACAGAATATGTAAGGGCTCCATTGAGACCAAGGTCAAAGTCAGTCGCAGAGATCCCTCCAACTGTAGTCCCTGGACCACGATTCTCTGGGATGTCAAAGGAGTACATGACCTGACTAAACGTGGGTGGATTGTCATTTGCATCTGTCACCTGCAGGTTTAAATTAAACAATAGAAAGAAAAGAGAGTATGATTAATATTACTATGAATCATCATTATCCCATTATAATAACATAATAAAGTTTATGAAAGGGAATGAAGTATACATTGTAATATAATTTATTAGTGTCTCTCGTTTGTTTCGTTAGCTCCCAACTAAAAGAAAGTTAATGAACATCCTCTACTTGACTTCTCTGCTCTTTAGTTATTTTAATTCACCAAAAGATTTATTTTTTAGTTGAATCTTATTTGAAAATTTTTGTAACATTAATTTAGGTAGGGGTCTGGTCATTATTGTAAAAAGACTACTTTTCCAGCATTGTTTGTTGCTGGGTCAGGATATGACATGGACTCTGGCTCTTGATCCTTTGATGTCTGATCCTGGTTACTTTAACTTCATTTTAGTTATAGGTCAAACTAACTAAAACTCATCTTCTCTCAAGGGCATCCCTTTTGAGGATGCACCCCCTCGTGAAACATGTCCAAAAGTACACCCCCTGAAGTGGGACTCTATTGGTATAAACACTCCCCTGGTGGCCTCAGGAGGAGGAAGGAGTCTCATTGTCAGACCTTTTCATGGCTAACTATAATAATAATCTTAATGGAAACTTATATTGAGGCAAATGGATTGTAAAAATAAGGATCCTCATATTCTGATGACCGAATAAAAGGGTCCCTGTATACATTTTTCAAGGGACTGACTGAGTTTTAGACAGGCTTATCTTGGTCTCTCTGTATAAATAAGTTTAATACAATACAATGAACAGAGTGAAATAGTTTTGGAAGCTAAAAACTTGCATTGTCCTGATTATTATTTTATTAAAGATCTTATACATTCTCTGATAGAAGTGACATGGAGTGGACCTTCATACGGCTCATCATCATCATCCTCCTGAGGATGACATGGGCCTTTTCTAACCCCTCCGGAGTTTAAACTTGACAGGTCATGTTGTGAAAAGAAGGCGAGGGAGGAAAGGGTTAGATGTTAGATCTCTTCAAAATAATATGAACAATGAGGATTTTGTAATTTTAAAAAAAAAAGTTGGATACGTTTATAAAGTATATTTATACCCTCTCATTGTCATTTTATTGTAGAGCTTATTAAATAAATCCTTCCTTATGAGCAAAGAAGTTTAACGTAGAGTTGATTTTGGATAGTCTCCATCATCCAATCATGAAATATTTGAAATTTTGAAAAAGTTTCTAATGTTTTTTTCTTCTCACGGAGCATTAAGCTCCTTAGGGTTTTGGATAATATCCCCTGGTTTGTCATAAAAGGTCATGCCGTGCCATGACCCATAATTAACTAGATCACAATTTAGGATTTTGCAGTTCTTATTTGGAAAATATTCATCTAAAATATGTTTAACCCGTTTACTAAGTCAAAATGACTAGATAATTGGATTATTTTGCTCAAGTTTCCAAAAAAGCTTTCAAGGTCCTCCTATTGAAAATGTTTCAAAAATGAATTTCTTATTTCTATTTACTTATTATTTTGCTCCTGTATTTTGTAATGTTCAATCAATATCCGGTTTCTTTCAAACACCCTCAGGAAAATATTTTGAGTTCAAAAGTAAAAAAATGTGTATAAAAGAATAAAAAAGTTCACGGTCCTCTACAAAAGGGATATTTTCAACAATAGCCCCTTCCTTCAAATTCAAAAATGTCGGCACAATTGTCCGTAGGTGTCGACCTTTCTTTGACCTCAAAAACACTGAAGAGTTACATACCTTTAAAGGAGAAAAGAAAATGACAAAAAAAACTCAAAAGGATATAATACGAGCAGGGAGACTCAATCCCAGCCTTTGGGCCTCCTGCAGATTATTTTTCTCTTAATTTCATTCATTCAAATCCATTCATTTATTTAAAACTGTCTAATGCCCGATTACTATAAGGTCAAAAGGAGACATTCTGTTGTTCGAAAAAAAAATCATCCGTCTCTGATTCCATTGTTGTTATTTTTTTCAAGAAGTTGGGAATCCAGGATTCCAGTAAAATAAAAATAATCCGAAAAGGTTATTGTCAACTCAATCAAGGATTATTAATGTGGGACTTCTACACAAAAGTTGTACCACCCAAAAAGTCATGGATGGAAAATGACATGACATTGCGGGTATTGACCATGTTTTTAAGGCTTGGTCTTTCGGTGGTGGCAGTGGTTGTTGTTGTGTCCAATGCCTCCTCATGCGGTTTCCTATTGCTACTTTATCCAAAGGAATCCTCCTGCCCTTTTGTTATTTAGTTTTTTTCTTCTCCCCTTTTGTCTAAACAGAACCTTATCCATTGAATGTGTGAAAAACTAAATGTTTAAATAAAGTCTTTTGACAACATTTAGTTAGTAGACAGAGTTTCTTTGTGATAGTAAGAAAGAGACAGGGTGGATGAGTTGTGTACTTTAAAAGTTCATTGCTATTTACTTAAGAACATTTTGAAGAAGGAGACTAATTCAAGCTTCAGGAACTTTTAACACTGGAACTTTTAAATCAATAAAATATGTGATGTAATTGGTGGTTCATTGAACACAAGATTGACTAAATGGTTGTAGCTAGAGGATGAAACAAAAATTATTGTAAAGTCAACATAATAAGAATGATTCTCGATTAAGTCTGAATTGCCGGGTGGCGGTCAATAGTTGGATTGGACAATTACAAAATTTCAACAAACTCTATTTCCCCTTATGATTTCTTTTATGAAAGCCCAACATATCTCTACCCTTCGTTAATTAAAACAATGAGAACAATCATGATTTTAATCAATGTACTTGAAGATCCTATTTTATTACCCCTTTGACTTTACATAAAAGGAAGTTCCCAGCCAGACCATTCCCTGGAATTATTATTTTTTTCCTTTTCAAAAGATGGACTCATCGTATTTAATTACAACATTAAAAAGAGAGGTCGAACGGGGTTGCCGAAAAACTCCAATAAGAAAAATCCCAATGCTCGCTCAAGTTGACTTTTGTATTGTAGTCCTTAAGTACATACCTGAACATCAATGATAATATCAGAAAACTGGATCCCATCTGAGGCTCGTACGACAAGTTTGTAACTCCCTGTGGTCTCTCTGTCAAGTGGAGCCAGAACACGAAGGGACCCAGTCCTGGACTCAATCCCAAACACTTCGAAGGCTCCAGACACAATTGAATATGTAATATTGGAACTTGTGTCTGGATCTGTGGCTTGGACAACCAAGACTTGTGAACCAACTGGAGTACTCTCTGAAGTCATCAAAACTTGTTTCCTCTCTTTAAATTCCGGAGGACTGTCATTTAAGTCCAGGATCTCAATCTCGACCTGTAAATCAAGGAGTAAGAACAAAAAGACACTTGTTTAGAATTTAGATTTCATTTGTTTGTTTTGCAAACTATTTGTCACTATTTAGTCGGTTTGTTTGAATCGGAGATTATAGCCACAAAATAATTTATTAATATTTCTAGGCCGTCCACAAGAAGGTTCAGGTCAGGACAAAAGAAAGAATCCTGTCCCATTAATGAATTAAATATGTAAATTCAATCTTTACACGGATTCAATTTATTAATTTCCACAGAAAAGTCATGTACAGGTAAACATTCATTTTCCACAAAAAACTTTGGGATATCTCTGTGTTTACTTTGTTTAACGACATATTAAAATATGAGATGGGAGACTGAATGAGCTTCTAAATGTCATTTTGATTCACTAAAATGTCATCTTTAGAGACATGTCAACTACTCCTTTCTAATGACAATTTAAATTTTTTGGAATGGAGACAATAAACCCTTTTGGCATCCATACAATGTTAGAAGAAGATCCCATTAAACAAAACTACAAACTAGTGAATTTCTACATGTGTGTGGGTTTAGTTGAAGGAAGAAATGTTTATTACATGGAATGTTCATGTATTTTGAATTAAAGATGGGCAGGAAGGATAGGTTGAAGACAGACAAACGGAGAGATGGGACAGATGAGTACTACTACAACTACAATGGGTTATTATTTAACTTATTTAATACTTGGAATTTTGATCAAATAAAAAAAAATAAGAAGTTTTCTCCCGTATGAAGAAGAGACAAATTATGCAAATGTTTTTGAAAGACTTGACAACCAAAAACCCGACTCGGTCTGAGCAATCGTACAAGTGCGTAGAAGAGCAGAATATAAAATGGCCAAATGAACACTATTCCTCAGGGCCCATCTCTAAATAAAGGTCACAACATACTGAACAACTGAAAATACAATTAGCGATCGGAAGGATCCAGAGCAATTTTGCTGATTAGATTGGCACTTGATGGCAAAATACATGTATTCACTATGTACAATTGAGCATTTGTTCAATAATCAGGGTTTCGGAAGGTACGCCCCTGATGGTCCGAGGCCATATTACATAACTCATGGTTGTCTCCCTCATTTACATATGGACTCGTCCCTTTTTCTAAGGACAGGAAAATCATGAGAAAAAAACCGGACGGTGGACGTATTGTATACAGGGAAAGCAGTGCTAGAGGAGGCCATAGCCAGTTAGCCACTTCCTCAAACGATCTCTCAAGATTTAAGAAAAAAACCTCACCCAACAACTTGTAATGGTTGACCATGTTTGTATTGTTAAGTCTTGATTGTTGTTAATATTTCCATTGGATTGGATGAAGGATTTTTTTTTGAAAGAAAAAAAAAGTAAGGAATAATAATAATAATAATGAAAAACAAGAACATGATGTTCTGAACTTTCAAATGACATCTGTAGATGATAGGAGGCCATTTCTCAGTACTCATTAGCATATAGAGTAATTGTGTAGAATTGGTCTTGAATTGAATATTATGTGACCTGTAGGAGGGAGACATGGGTTCAAGGAGATATGACATCCTCATAGTATCATGCTGAAGGATGGTTTTTACGGGATGGATAGAAGAGCCTTCTTGTTTTATAAGACATAAGACAATGAGAATGTGACCCTTTGAGCCCTAATGTTAATCGCCTGTGACAACCCCATTTAATTTCGAGCTTAATGCCCATACTGATACTACTTAAAGTACGTGTATTAAGAAGGGGAGATTTGAGACCTTCATTAATCGACATTTTGTTTGCATTAAGATTAGATTAATATCTTGTTCATTCCTAAGTTATTTTGGCAAAACTAAATTCCTTTTTATACATACAGTAAATCAGATGATTTTTCAAAACAGTTTTATGACTTTTAGGGGCTTTGGCCATGTTTGAATAAAAAAACACGAGAAAAGTTGAACAAAACAAAACATGGTGGAAGGAAGATGACACGAATGCAGCCGCCTGACTTTGTTTTCAAGGAAAAATTAAATAAATGTATGCTTTTTGTTTCCATACTCGACTTTGATTCCGATTCATAACCAACTGACTTCTCATCCATCATGTAAGTTATTGACATGTACATGCGGTTAATAACCAGTTAAAGACAAGGGCCCCCTCCCAAGTCATCCTTAATGCCAATGTATATTAAGGTCTAGATAGATCCATTCCATACTCCATACACATTAAGTGAACTCGAAAAATAACGGGACACAATTCGGGCAAATAATCGGAGTCAAAGGTCCTCGTCCATAAAGACCCTTGTTAAAAGTCCCTTCATTAAGAAAATCTTATTAATGTTCACTTGATTTACATATCGGACGCACGGGACGAAAGTACAAACTATGGACATGGCCGTATCAATATGGGTTGAAAATCTGTATCAAAAAAGGGATTTCAAACAAGTTTTGAGTATTTTTTCATGTGGTTTGACTAAACTAAACAAAGGATCAAAATCAGTTCAAGACAAAGTCAGTTCAGAACAAAAGGACTCATGAGGTTAAAATGATACAAAAGGCAATTCGGTTAAAATAAGTTCAAGTAAATGGTAAATCAAGTTGACAAGTAGATCCGGAAGGTTTTTGAGATTTCAACCACACACAGTGAACGCATCCACACATATGAAAGGACTCATGTCTTGGGGTTAGTTTTTAGTTTAGTTAGATTGAGAAAGGTTAAACAATGACAACATTCCAAAAAAACGGAAAAGGGTTTGACATTTGTCCTTTTTTGTATTTTTACAAAAATGCCAAAGTACCCGAACCATGTTAAGATTCCAGATTCCCCTAAACTGAACACATATATTCGAATGTGTGAACACATCTACAATACATGGTATTTTCAGGTAGAAAATAAAGTGAGTCCATGGGGGTTTTGTATCCTTATTGAATGACCTTTTTAATTCCAATTTTGAAAATCACACATATCCTTTCATAAAAGCCGTTCTTGATTTCAAGGAAATGGCTTTTGTTACTCATTTCTGCTGAGGTACGAGGTACGCAGACATACAGTAACTTGGTGGATCTCCCACCTACCACTACTTTAGAAAACAATGTTTTTCTTATCAGAAGTCACCGAATACTACACATGTTTTTGAACATGCTTGACTGCTTCCTTTCCCACCACCACCCTTATCAATACATTAGTCAACAGAATGACATAAGGAAGAGAAAGGAAGGCAGTTTGGGGACTTGATTTATTTTTTCGATTAGGCCACGTACTCGTTTAGGGTTTGGAACACCAAGTACAGGGAGGCCAATTTAATTTTAATCTGTGATACTTCTTTAAATTTACTCAATTTAAGATATAATTTGATACATGATGAATGGAATTTTACGAGTCTTAAGACGTTCTGCACATTTTTCAACTTTTCAATTCATTCAAATCGTATTGGATGGTCTCAAAATGTCAATTTGTTCCAAAATACATTTTAAGTCTTTTTCTCTTGGAGTTTTAACATGATCACTACGTCAGATGTATGTATCTCTACAAGCCCTCCTTGGCTTTTGGAACCTTGGACCTACAGTCCACACACACATCCCCAAAACATCTCAGGGGTCAAAAATGACGAAAGTAAACTATTCATGGATATGCCAGTAATAAGTCTCCTCTGTTGATGTCATCCCATCATCATTAGGGATTAAGGGCACAACCCAAAAATGTAGGTTGTGTTGTGTGTCTTGTGTTAAATCATCTCCCAAGATGTGACACTAGATCAAATCCAAAAAAAGTGTGAGAATTATCTCTCATGTTTTGTACCTTTGCTTTTATAACCTTTATGGGTCAAATAAAAATTAGAAAGTTGAACTGATTGCCTAAATAAAACTTTTACTTCCTACAACTGAGACAGATCTTATGTCAAGTTCCGGAACTGGAAATGAGTTTCTTCTCCTTATCTCGCCATTTTCACACCAAAAAATAAAACAAATCATTTTTAGGACAGGATGACATATCTCCTTTAATCTAAATATATACTAATAAGGGCAAAAAAAGTTTACAACTACTAAAGAGTTTATGAAAATTTTAAGTGCTTGGATCCAATTACTTATCATTTGTGATCCTGACTGAAATGGAGGAAATCTCTCATTGTCTCAATACTCAATAAGGGTCATGGATAGAGGAGGAGGAATTTATCCTGAAATGAAGATGAGTTATAGTATAAGAGAACCTTCTTGTAACACTCAATTTATCTCAATTTATGAAGAAGGTGAGGAGAACTCTATGAGCTAACAAAATGTAAACCTTAAAAATCCTTTTCTCTTAAGGGTACCTAACCTACCTACGGATCTTTGATAGAAATTGGATGAATAGAAAATAGAATGAGCTAACGCTAACACAACAAAGAGATTGAGAATTTGGGAAGTGATGGACAGGAGGACATGGATGGACGGATCCAGCCAAGAAAGACCCTGAATCTGAACCTACACGGACATTTCTATTAACGTAACACACAATAGAATTTTTTCCCCCTGAAAAAAAAATATATTAATATATAATTGTAATATGAGGGAATTTGGTTGAGGAGGATATGATATGATTTGATGATGGTGTGAACATATAAAATGTATTTTGTTAAGAGAGGAGTTGAGATGAGATCTGAAGGGACCTTACCAGAGGATAATGATAATAAAAACCAAAGATGAACAAATAGAGATGGAGATGATCGAGGGGAAAAAAATAAATGAAATGATGAGATGAGATGAAAAGGATTGGATCAGATCAGGCTTTATTTCATCTCTTCATAATTTTGAACTGATGTAAGTTTAAAAATAACAAAAAAAATTGTTCTTTCAGAAAAAAATGATTCTATTAAGAGAGATAAAGGATCTTGTGACCTTCATTTTGACATAATGTAGAGAAGAATTTTTTTTGGAGAAACAACTTGTTTACTTTTTACCAGTTTACCAATGCTTCTATTTTTTAAAAAATGAAAAAGTTAATCCTATCCAAAATGACCTAGTTATTATTTTTTGAGCAAAGCAAAAGTAGAGAAGATACAGATATTTGTAGAATTTAGGCAATGTTTATCAAAACTCATAGAATATACATTCTTTGGTTGTCTTTCTTATTGTTTTAGCTCCTTTAGACTTCAGATCACTTAATTACAGTCACATCTTTTAAACCTTTTTTAAGTTTTTCAAAATTAATGAGAAGGAGCCTTCAAGAAGAAAGACCATATAAAGAAGTAATCACATTAATAATCATCATCATAATAAAAAGGGATGCGTTTTTCTAAAATAAAATTTTTGTTCCGCAAGGGATTCCAAGACCATCACAACACAAGATCTTCGTCCCTTGAAAAATCTTTGAACCGTCACTCATCCTTTAGCTTATTTATGATGGAACCATTTTTTTACGTTTAAAGAAATCTAAAAATCTTCAGAATTATACCCAAGAAGCTTATGAAAACTTATAGTTCTACGCTATGAAAAAACAAAAAGGATGATGATGAGATGACCAGCACAAAATTTAACACTGCTATTAGGGTTCGTTCAAGGGACCATTTGTCCCTTGTATCATTTTCACTATTATCATGATTATGATATGACAATGATATTCAGATTAAGCAGAGAATGGACTTAATGGTTAACTAACTCAAGCATACGTCTATAAGATTATTTCTGGACAATTAATTATGTAAACGAGATTTATGTTAATTCTGGTCTCCTAAGCCCATCGTCCTCATTTTGATCTTTAATTATTATAAATTAACACGATATAGATCGATGCGTTACCGCGAAGTGAATCCCATAATCATTCAAAATTTGACTTTTGTCATATTCAGCTCCAGTGGAATGAGAATCAACTATTTGTATCAAAATTTCTATTATTAGTTTAACCTAAATGGAGTATTAGAGTATGAGGTGGGGATAACTAATGGTCGGTCCTTAATTAAAAGCTCATTTCCTCTCCAAATCCTTCAATTTAAGAAAGTAAAAGAGCCCGCAAATTCACAGTTTCATCAAATTAAATTATGTAGTAATAACAACCCCAAATCCCATCCTACCTACTCACTCCCAGGCCCAGGCAGGCAGAGGGGCCTTTTAGTTAATCAACTCACCCATTAATTCAGTACCACATCATGAATGAATCAAAACAAGGATTGAAGCCACACAAGTCGGATCATCGCATCGGAGGCATTTTAACAAATACAGATAGTCGACGTCGACACATGTGCGTGCTCGTGCTCTCCTATTGTTTTATTTTGTTTCTTCGTCTATTATTTTTCTATTTCGTTGTTATTGTGGCAAAGGGTTCATTTCGTGTCATCTTTTTTGTTTAGTGAGTTCCTCTCATCCCTCAATGATTTGACCCCTTCATGGTGGTAGTAGTGGGAAGGAAAAGGTGTGGAAAAGAACTGGGGCTCATTTAATTTAATTATATGTCCATTCAATGGATTTCTTATTGTTAGCTTAAAAGGTTTATTGTTTCAAGTCAAGCTCAATGTACAGTATGTGTATCACAGTTAGTTAAGAGAATAAAATTCAATTTTCTATTTCTGTACTTTGTTAAGTGCAAAGTTAAGGGATGAGGTCATTGATTTCTTGTAGTATTTTTTTTTTGAAAACCAAAAGTCCAGTCTCACGCATTTTCTAGAAATGCGTTTGTGCGTTAGCCTGCACTGCGTTGACTACCTTATACCATAAATTTAAATGTTTTACATAATTTTTGAAACCTATTTTTTAATCTCAATTGTGTTTATAGTTGTCTTTTTATCTAGTAAATTTAGACTGGAGGATCCAGGGAGTATGAGTATGAGCCAGGAAGCGGTTTTAGAGAGTAAAATTACACTACAAACCACAGGCATCAACTTTCTTCTCCTCCTCACTCAAAAGGACAAATTAGTACAAGTGACCAAAATGATGGAGAAGTATGAAATGATCTAGTTGCATTTTATTATAATTTGACCTGTATTATTTTAAGAAATAGACTTAACTTTAGTCTGACAATGAGAAGAAACCATTATTGTAATCTTGGAATGTTGATTAACATTGTATACCATTGCAACTAGAGAGCCCACGAACCACACGAATAAAACATTATCTCAGATCGACTGGATGAACTTTTTGCAGTTAACGTTATGGGTTGATTTGTACAAAAAATTGGCCCGATCAGAGCTCTTTTTTGCCGATTCCTTAAAATTCAAACCCCACTTTTTATCTGCAAAGATCAACCTGATCAAAATGATCTATCACGTTTTTTAGGCCAAAATAATGCAAGAACTAAATACTTGCAAATGCGGTTTATTTTTAATAAATATATCTGGAGTGAAAAACTTCCCTATAGGCACGTTTACTTACAAAAAGACAAAACAATACCCATTGTGCTCAATTTGCCAATTTGTGGCATTAAAACAAGTTTGACTCGGCATCATAAAAGAGAATCCCTATAATAACTCGAGCCTATGTATTCTTCTTCTAATTAGTCATTATATGATAAAGCAAAAGCCTCCCTCTTTGGTTTCTCAAAAGTTTTTGAATTTTTTTTACAAAAAAAACATTTAATTTAATTTAGTTTTCCAAATTTTCTCATAATAATATTTTTCATAAGTAATAAGAATCCATTGGGGTTATGCAGGCATACGAGACGGGTATTTGTGGTCAAGTTTTTTTTGAGGAAGAAGGGAAGGATGGATGGACAGACAGGAATCCAGAGAAACAAGTTTTTAAGTTCTTTTGTTTCTCTTGAGCCCCTTTTTTCTCTCTTTAGTTTAGTTTAGATCTTGGGATTGGTTTTTAAGGGAATTTGGTAAAGAAATAATAGGGATGGAACGGATCTGAGGAATGTGGAATAGTATCAAAATTTTGCAATTGGCCTTGATTAAGGCATACCACTTTTGAACACCCAGAATTTGACCGAATATTAACAAGCTTTCCTGGATATAAGTAATTTTAATCCAGGGATGCACCGCACTCCAGTTTATTTTGCACGATATTCATAGGTCCATCCATATTTTGTGAACATATTTAGATGTGTTTAAGGTACTTCAAAATTTAAGCCATCGCCTTAACCATGAGCTTTGTCTCAACCATGAATAATGCTATAATACCAAAAAAACAAGTGATTTAATCTTTATCTTTTGCATAAAGTTCATCCTACAGATATGATGATGGTCCGCCAGGGAGTGAGTGAGTTTGAAGACCGGGATTTGTTCAGGGCCGGAATCCGGAATTAAGACTTTATTTTAGAGTCTCTAAAAACAATACTTTTAGATTTTTGTCTAAAGACAGTTTAACCAGTGACCAAAATCTTATTAATATTTATAATCATATAGTGGTTCTAAAACTATTAACTCTTTATAATATACTTTCAAATGTCTTGAAAATAATGTTAATCATATGTCGCACTATAGTTTAGGCTTGCAACTGACCAAACGTCTCCTGTTTCCTTATGACAAAAAAACACAAGTTGTGTAATAATCAAATTGGTTGAGCATTGAAGTTATTCACTCTTTAAAATATCTTGAGCAATTGAGCCTTCTTACGTTCTAATAAAATGGTTTATGTTTAGAAAAATACACTTAATCTTTCAGATCTGCTCTATCAAAAACTTAGGTCCGTTTTCTGTTAAACATGAATTTAGAGGGTTACGGTTTTATTATTACTCATTTGCCATCCTATTTTACACTTTTCCTTATGAGAATGTATGAAAAATGGCACATGAATTTATGACTGATGAAAAATAGAAAACCAATGTGAACAATCACATTAGGGACTCCGGTTAATGATCCATGTAATAGTAAATATAGGGAATCTCCTGAGGGAAAATAAACTCATTAATCCGAATAAGTTTTGGTTCAATAATATCCATGTCTCTTTATATAAATCATAGTTTATGCCATTGTTCAATGTTTAAATGCCTGAAATAAAATACCACTCAAAAAATAAATGGATGGACATTAAAATTGCAAACATCAAATGAAGGTGTCTCACATCCACATTTCTATAAATGGCAATCACAGGGATATATGAATACAGTCACTCTTACGTTGGACATGCTTTTCAAATTCAAAAGTTTTGTATGCTCTGGTGTTAAAAAAGGTTCCAAACTTGGGTTTAATACCGTTTTTTTTAAAACAACAACAAATAAAATCGACGACCAGTCCAAATCTTTCTTGGCTCCTTCAAATACCACTCACGTGTCGTATATTAATCCTAAATCACTGTATATCATTATAAAAAAATAATGGAAGTTTATTTTAGTATCATTATATACCACCAGAGACTAGATGACTTAATATTCCGTCGAATAGACCACAAAGCCCATTCCCTATGGTTTTTTAAATTTTTTAAACAAAAGAAATCAACATTTACCTACCGCATCATCATCATTCATCTACATTTTGTCCACAACAAACAAACAAGGAAACCCTCAACTTAACTTAACTAGTTAACTCAAGTACAAACGAAGGGACTTCAAATTCAAACTCAATCCATAAAATCGTTCACATTTACCCTTCTCCTACTACTACTCCTTGGTCCAATTTAAGCCCTTGTTCATCCTCCTGAGATGAGACACAAATGGTCAAAGACCACTTTTTAGTTCAGTTAAGGGAAGGAAGGGATGATGGAGAAGTACCCCCCCTGCTGAGTTACCGAATTTAAGAATTAAAGAATAACGAGATAATAAAAAAAGGGAAATAAGTTGACGTTGGAGGACAGATGGAAGATCATCCAGAAATCCTACATCCTACGTACCTCTGCGTGACATCCAGGCGTCCAGAGTTGAGAGACTTGACTTTTAGATCATCTTGTGAGAAAAAGAGACACAAAAAAAATCAAGAGACAAAGGGGAAAAGGTCAAATAAGGGAATGAAGATGAAGGATTGATGGGTCTCGAAGAATTAGACCCCGTAATGTAAGGTAAGGTAAAAAGTAAAGTAAATGATGATGGAGTGAGGAGACACAACCGAAGAGTGTCCTCATGGGGTTTCAAACTTTTTGAAACTTGTAATAATTTTCTTGATTTTATTATCCTTTCAGAATTCTTCAAAAAAAAAGAGAAGAAGGTTATCTGTTAGTAAAATCGGATCTTTAGTAATGAGTTTTGTTCTCCATTGGAGTCATTTGGATGTGGGTGGTGTAATTGGGCTAAGGGCTTTGTTGGGTCGGATCCCACGGGTCATCTAAATCCTCCAGGGTTGTTACTGTACAATTACATCATAACCACCCGGAACTACAGTAAAGTGCAAAATGTCATTTAGGATGGTTGTTCATCATGATCAAAGGAGCCTTAGTTGGCAGGAGGAGGTCAAGTCTCATCTCTCTCATCATTTACGACCATCATCATCCCAAACGAGATCCAAAAGTGATTATCCGTTTCAATCTCTCAAATGATAAAAAGTTTATGTTGTGAAAATCGTAATATTTGTTTCATAACTATTTATTGTTTAAAGCCAGAGGAGACTTTTAGGATTCACTTTCCAAATGAATGAAATGAAATAAAAACATGGCCAATGATGCTACTGGGACAATTATAATTGATGAGCAAGGAACACAAGGGTCTTTTTGTTTTTAGTAGTCATAATTGATTGTTTGCTTATTTTTGGCTCTACCCCATTGACTGACATCCTTCAAGTCATTATGCATTGTTTAAATCCTAACCCGAAGTATCTGTAAAGTTTGATTCCCTTCAGAATCCATGTACTTTACAATTAACTATAAAATCATTTGCAATTCCGATTATCATCATCCTGAATCATTTTTAAAACCATTATTAATATTGGGTGGAGTTGGCTTATTGTTGTGGATCTGGCTGAACGGAACATGTTGGACCATTTTGAATTTGTACTTATAATGATGATATGGTAATGTGGATTCAAGTTAAACCTTTTAGTCTTAAGAGGATCTTGAGTTTAAAGGAACTCAAAATTTTATTGCATAAAAAATTCTTTTGTGTCCGACATTCTTTGAAGGTAGAAAAGGTCTCAAAATCTGCATTCCGACCCATAGTGGTTTTGTAAATATTGTGACATTTATGTTGGCCAGTTGGTAAGTTTGTCCACATCAAAATGAGTCTTTGGTGATCAGTGAGTGACCCCATTGAGTTCGCCACTGATTGGACGTAGTTAATCCAGAGCCTCACTCTGAGCTATTATTATTATTATTTGATAGAAATGATAGATGGTAAAATATTTCTTTTCTGACGGACACTATCTGTTCCTCACATCATTTCTCCTCTTCTGCTGCCCTTCTTAAGTCAGTCTACCTCATCTACATGTATAGCATATATTGAGTCTATCAACAATATTAACCCTCAAAACAATGAACTAGAGATGATGGCCAAGTCTTGTGAATGTTGTACACTGAAATTTTGGTACAAGACAACGACCCAAAGTCCTACTGGTACCGGTGGTTCCGG
>JAQIYE010000132.1:0-16966 GCA_034699765.1 Xenyllodes armatus
ACCCGCACTGTCCACACTCAAGTTGCTTATCTCCGAACATGAGACAAACTCAAGCCGGAGGACAACCGAGTCAGGAACCCCTTCCAAATCCTTTTCAGTTTTAGTTCAGTACCTAAGCTGATCCTAAAGCATACATTTTTGTCTAAAAAGGTAGAATCAGCGTGGGGAGTACACTCGCTGACCTTGCTGACATTTTATAAGTTTGATGAGTTTCTTAAAAGGTTAAATCAATCTGTATCATATGAAACATAAAGTCCGTTTCCAAAATCCAATTAGTCTTGATATCAATTTACTTTCATTAAGACAAAAAGTGTTCTAACTTTGGAGTTCAATGAGGGTGCGTAAAGGACAAGTACTTTCCAGGAATTTTATACTTACATCGTAAACAATTTCCAATTGTCGCCTGGTGACACACAATCCATCTGAGAGCATCAAAGTATTCGCTTCCGTGTTCGCTAGGAGAGACACATGAAGAGCCCAAATCTCAAAGAAACCAGTCTTGATTAAAATGAGCTGATCATCCTGTGGAAGATTTGTGAAGCCTGGAATCCGTTTGGCAAAATCAACGACAGCCCCAATAGATGCTAACATTTCCCGTGCAAGCAACGAGAAAAGAGATGACCTCATTGCCTCCGGTTGGGCCTCTTGTTGTTCCTATTGTTCAGAGGAATAGTTATAATTAAAAGACCACCCATGCAAAAAAAAGTAATTAACAAAACAAAAATCAATGCAAAATTAATAGCCAAACTTCGAACCATGGATGTAAAAATGATAATTTTCATTAAGCATGTTTGCATGACCCAAGTCTCAGTCTACCCCCTTAAAATGAGCTCAAATCTTTTGTAAGTGCCATCTAGTCCAAAAATGGGGCTGTCAACACTTGAAGGGGTTTCATTAATACAATTCAAAGTCGAGCTCAAACGTTTACTTTAAATTATCTAGGGACCTTTCAAGCCATACATCTGACTCATCCTGTTTAAGTGAATTTTTGCCCATCCTCCAAAATAATGTTTTGGATGCATGCATGAATAGAATGTTTTTTAAACTACTACGATCCCATAAAATTATTCCTCAGATTCTTTTAAAAACTATATAGATCCTTCCTAAATGACTTTTGTAAGTGACATTTAACAGCCGAGTTGGATTTTGATAATGAGCCTAATTGGTCCCGGCGACAGGAATATACTGTCATTGTCATATATACGAAGAGAGCATAAAACAGACCTTTCTCTCGTGACATTGACCAAGATCAAGGTCAGCCCTCAATAACTAGCATGGTCACCTTGAACGCGGTCAACTGATGAAGCAAAAAAATAATGGATAAGAACAGTTAGTTTAGTTCATCTACTGTCACCCTCCTGTCAAATGAGGCTCATATTTAAACCCACAAATTGAGAGAGAAGGGATGGATAGGGGTATGTTACAATGTGAGTCTAATCTAAAATGCAAACAACTTGGAAATGAACCTTGGCTTCCTTGAGACAATAACCAGAAGGGTAGGGAGGATGAGTATTAATTGTCTTATCTTTTTAACCCCTTCGCCAATGTGCCCTTGGATTCAACCCTTAATTATACAAATTATCATTGACAGAAAAATTGAATCTGACTCCACTTGACCCTTCTCCAAGATAATCTTTTAATCTGAAGGTCAATGATTAGTGTATTAATCATGTATAAGATGGAATACAATGATATGGTTTCGAGGTAAAGGATGATAAGTAGTTACCGTGTTGGGTTTCCGGGGCTTGATGAGACTCACTTTCTCCCGAGTATAAACACTAAATTGTTCATGGAGGGAGGCGACCAGGGTCGTGAGTGAAGTCCCAGAACTCGTAAAGGTCGAACTCACACACATGGCCTCACTTCCTGGAGATGTCGAGGAAGAGGGTGGACTCCCAACCCCTGACCCTCCAGCCACCCCAATACTACTGGCTAAAGAGACCACGCTACTCCCTCCTGAACAAACCCCTTCAGAGGAACTATTGGATCCTGGAGAGGTCGACTGAGGAGTCCCGTCATAAGAGGATTGATCGGCCTCTGCAGAGGTAATCATCTCTCGGGACCGTTTTGGCACACGTCCATACCTCACTGCTGTAAAATCATACAAATCATCCAGCAATTACTTTAAGAAGTTTAATGCAATTAAGGGTGTTAATCAAGGAAAGCATTAGAAATATCCATGTGAGATTTGATAGGAGCAATCTCTAGATGTTTTTGTTTTCAGTAATTACTAAAAATAAGTTTAAGCATAGGAGTACTTGAGGTACTTACAATCTCGAGACATTCCGACAGCCAGGCACTTTTTGAATCGGCAGAATTGACAACGGTTTCTATTTAGGCGGATCACTAAACACTTCCCGTCCCGGAGACACCTATTCTCAGACGGAGAGAAAGAATGAGAATGAGGGATTGAGTGGATGCGGCCAAACTACAAAAGTACAACTTCATCAACATGGAAATGAGAATTACAACATTTAAAAAAATCACATGAACAAGGTACTACTAGATGGTTGGTGCCAAAAGGGGGGAATTGGATAATGGAATTGGGAATGTATGGATATGAGGGCAGTATAATTGAGGGTTCTCCAGATAGAAGAGACCGACTAACCTTTGAGGACAACTTTAGAAACCATAATAGTGTTAGTGGATCTCATGCAGATCAGAGACCGGTTTCATTCTATGACATTTCCATGTACAAAGAACTCCAATGTAAAAATGGAATAAGAACCGAGGGTGTGACGTCCATATGTCCAACTTAACTTTTCATTTCAACCAGTTCCTCAATTACCCTTAATGCCCCATAATTCCAGGTATTTATTTGGTGAGACTCATCCGGTAGGCCTCATTCTTCAAGGATACACTGACAGCCCCTGTCGCCCTCAAATTGCACTTTTCCATTTTTATTATTATTATTCCCTTTGACATTGTTCATCATTCACTTGGAAATAAACCGCTAGAAAGGGGTGGTAACACTTCTGAACTAATTGGGACAATAGAGATTGATAGATGGGAACACCATTTAATGCTTAACAATGGTGAATAAAATCTGTTAGCAAACTTGGAGTAGAGAGTCAGGAGCTTGATGTATGCATGTGAACTTGTAAAATTGAAATGACCTTTTGCATCTGTACTAGGAAATGTCTAACTAACCTGTCAATCATTTTGTCACTTTCCCTGGCATACCAATAATACCTCTGCAATTTAGTCCTTACTTTCTTCTTTATTAATTTTTCTTAAATTCCATGTTTAAAATCAATCTTTCATCTTTGATTTCAAAACGTCAGACACACATAAGGTGGAATCTAAAAAGTAGTTAATCCAAAAATAGTGTTTAAATGCTTGCCAAGGTATTTCCTTTGGCCTTCATTGGATCACGGTAATAAAATTACGGATTTTTATGAAGGTCACGTCGCCTATAAAATTTTGAGTGACGCTTTGTGTTCTTTTAATGTGCATCTTACCATTGGCATTGGCTTTGTTAATGGGAAAGTACAGTTTGGCCCAAATCAAATCCTGGCATGATTTTAATATTTTCTTGGTCTATTTTGTGAAATTAGTAAGTTTTGATTCGTACAAGATTGGCATTTAAGTTTAACAAACTGTTTACAATTTTTATAATCGGTGATTCGATCCAGTCCGTAATCAACCTGTCATGCTAAAGATTCTAGTCTTTGATTGGACTGATGCATCGATAAACTGCAGCCGACTCTGTGATATTAATGCGATAGGGATACATTACCTTTTGAATTGGACGACCTGATGCCAACTATTAGGGTTTTAATTTTTATGAGCTACGCTGCTACAAAGATTTACATTCAAACAAAATTTTCCCTTTGTTCTTTAAGGATAGAGAGTGGTACATTGATTTAACATTATGTAGAAGATTTTTATAACAAAACTCTACAATTGGTGAACGATGAATTCAGGACTGAATTTAGCTGTGGTTGTCTCAATTGGTAGTGTTTTTTTGTAAAATGCGTCGGGATATTTGATTCCTTCGACATCGACATCATTTTGATTTGAATTATAGTGAACATTTTAAGAGCCTAAGAGCCGTGTTTCACAATTGGACTGGCACATGTGCAAATGATAAAAGTAACCCATTAAAATCATAAACCATCCGCCCTCATCGTCATTCTCATCACAAGGACCATGGCTGAGAGCCTGATCGTTGTCAACTGCCTGAACAGATCTTATCTCACAATTATGGCTGAGGATAAGAGAAGGTTCGGTGGAAGTCCTTGTTGAAGGTCAAGGTCAAGTTTATGTGATTTAGGGCAGGAAAGGGAAGGAGCAAGAGAGGATCAACCTAATGAACCCTACTTAAATTCATTGCTGATGGTCATCTCCTTATTAACAATTTGCATTATCTCTGAATTGTCGTGCATTTTTACCTGTACTCAATTTGTTTCTGGATGCTTCGACGAAAGAAGCCTTTGCAGCCCTCACAAGACGTGACTCCGTAATGATAACCAGAAGCCTTGTCTCCACACACCCGACACGGATGAAATGACTTCCCTGTAGAATTGGAGTCAGCGTAGACACTCTCTGGAATTCAAAAAAAGGCATGATCAGTTACAGATAATTTTAAAAGGTATTAAAAAAGTATTGAATTAATTAAAAGAAATTGTGGCAACTTTAGAGATGGAGTACATTTTTCCGATTATTAGACACATAAGCTTTTACAAATATGAATTAATTGAATGGATGATTACATTAGCAACTCTTTTGGTTTTCGTTATTGAAGATGAATCAGGAGGCAGAATTGGCAAAATTCCTTTTGAAACCAAGATCTTGTCACCTTCCAAGACTAAAGGCAAATGAGAACGAGTCTCCAGAAGGCTCGTAATTAAATAATAATTGCTCCGGCACATTACTAATGTCTTAAAAATAGTGAAAGTGGATCTTAAAATTTTATGACATTCGAATTTTTTCAAGGAGCTTTGATCCTTACATCAATTGTTCCGCAATTTAAAAAAATTCCCTGCGTGGGTGGGGTAAACTCTTGATTTTATTAAAATGACATTTGACACGACAATGATTTATGATTTTAAAAAACTTAACCATATACACGCATAAAATTCCAAATTAATTGTGCCTAATTATTCAGGTCTAATCAATTTGAAGAACGTGAAATGCAGTAAAGTCAAATATGTTTAAAAACTATGATCTAAAAAATTGTTTCTGACAATACGAAAAGGACTGTTGAGACAACATTACACGTAGAGTCATTTTTAGAGCTCCTATTCTAATTATACGAAAGTCGCATTTAAAATCTAAAAGAAACAGTAACCAAAATTTCTAAAAATTTACATATCATTTCACAGAACTTGTAGATATGAAACAATATTCTAAATTCCAAAGCAAATCATGAATCAACCTATCAGCTCCATTTCAGGACACAGCAATTATATGGCTCAATGTCACGGCTAAAGTGAAACTTGCGGTGTTTTCAATAGAGCCAATGAAATGAGAAGGACCTTGAATAATTAATGAGACAATAATTCTAATACTAAAACTTCTAAAACAAATGCCCCAACGGTTCCAGGCTGTTCAGATTTACAAATTTTCAATCTGCCCTTGATCTTACCGACGTAAAAAGCTACCCAAATTTTAAACAATTAATCATTGTGTGTATTCAATATAATTAATAAAAAACTTTCTAATGTCATATTTATGTCATTAAATCACTGCTTTGGCAAAAACATTCTCGACTATTTTAAATCCCAAACAATGTGTTAAAGAAGAAAAAGACAGATATGCCTATGCCAGGAAAAGTATGAAACTCCATCAAAACCACTGAAGACCTAACAATAACAATGTATCTATAATTCCAATTTAAGATAACACTTAATCAAAATTCCTGTTCTCCTTGCGTGTGATTACATTTCAAACAACTTTGCAAAAAAGTTACATAACGGGGTTAGTAGTTTGATGAGAAAGAAAACTGTTAAATCCAAGTTATTATAAAAAATTTATAAAAAATATAAAAAATTTGTAATCCGACAACGATCCTTCAACTCTTTTGCCTTGCATTCTCCTTTTTCTCCTTCCGCTATGTTTTGTATATTTAAAAAATACATACAATATTTGTAACTGGGTATTATGGAGGACAAATGATATAAAAAGTTCAAGGTGTGGAAAATGGTGGTAGTAGAGATGGAAATGATAATGAGTAAAGAATGGATGAGTCTATCTAGGGTTTTACTTTTTTTAAGTACACTGTTTCTGAGACCCAAATCTTTTGGCAGTTGTTGATGCCAAAAGAGACAGAAGAGGAGAGATCATAAAGATTCTCATCTTTAACAAAGCCTTTTCGTAAGTTTCAAATCTTGGAATTCATCATCAGTTTCATCAAATAACTGATGATTATAAAGAACCGTTACTTTCTTAACTTATTAGCCAATTTATTTCCTGAACATAAAATAGTAAATCACTCAGTTGAGGGTAAACATCATTTGACTGAAGGGCTCAGAGGTGTGTAGAATGAGTGCATTGAATGGAAAAATAATGGATCTAAACTGATCTCTGATCTGTTTAAATATGAAATCCATTTTATTAGCTCAATTAGATCCATCAATCTGGCGCTAAGGGTCACGGTGTGATTGACAAACACAAATATTAATTATACTATAAACACTCCAGCCTGGTGCGTCCGAGCCTGAAAAGCCATGTGTTAACAAAGTGGACGGAAATGTAAAGTGAGCGTTCGTAGCTTTTCTCAAATCGTTTGGGTCTTGTTGCTGACCCTTCTAAAAATAATCGAATTAATCCTGGAATGGAAGGTCTTAATAGAAAGGCTTTCTGACTCGGGTAAAATTTTGAAAGGACAAACAAACTTTAAAATACCATTTACAAGTTAAAGGCATTTATTATGGTCTGCGAAGCATTCACCATTATGCATTCGTCCTGTCCGTCTGTCGGAAGCACTTTTCATATAGAGCGGTTTGAGCTTTCGCCTGAAACTTTCAGGGTATGTTGGTATGGGTCATGGTTCGAACGAGTTCGGGTTTCAGCATTCTAGCATTTACGGTTCGCATTTATTGCGAAATTCCGGTCGAAAATCATCATCATGTGGTGTGTAGGGGTTCACTCTGACAACCTTATACAAAAATGGTGTCATTCGACGCGTCTCATTGTGGTAAACAACATGAACATTGAGCACTTTGGCCTAGGTTATACGGTTTGACCTCTAGAGGTCACGAAAGGTTAAATTTTTATATAAAGCATTTTCGATACAGAAATGCATAAACACATACATAAAGCACTTCTACGTTCAAAGTGACATTTCACCTTTGCATGACCTCAATAAAAGGTCAAGGTCATAGCAGTTCCTAATGAGCAGACAATTTTTAAAGTCGCTTAGAGCTTAGAGCGTTTATTTATAAGCTACTATAATAGTTTTGTTTGAAAAACTTTTCTCCAAAAGAAGGATTTACTGAAGTATTTGTGAGAACATTTTCCGTACATTCAGATCCAACTCTTTTTTGTACAAATACACAAAAGTCCTTTGGAAGAAAACATGTTGATATGTACATGGTCAATCATCTTACGATGAAGATCCAAATGTCAATTCTACTTTCATAAATATTCAAGCAGATAAATCAGTTTTAAAAATTTATCTTTTTAGCTAGCATTCCACTGTGTGTTTTTCATGGTTTTCAAATCCTATTAACCCCTCTCTGCAAAATAAATAGTCATCCTACCCAAATGTCAAAATAAACAATTTTGATATGCAATTTGATACCTCTTATACTTTCATGTATAAATGCTCAGGGATAGAATTTTGTTTGTATCTAAAATCACACAACACTTTTAAAATATTCTGTTCAGTGTCTGAATCTTGGGTAATTTTGCAATATGTTTTTGACCTCTTATCGTGTTGTTTCTGGTTAAAAACTACAATAACTCCGTGGAGGAAAGATGTCTTCAGAGATAAGGGAACAGGAAGGAGTTGGGGAAAATGATGAGATGAAATGTCATCATCAACCTCATCTTTTCTGGTGTCTTCGAGTTCAAAAGTCGAAGAACTGATTCGAGGCAACTTAAGGACCCCCCAGGACCGACAAACAAGGCACGATGAATATATATGAGCAAAATATTATACTTTTGCAAAAAAGCCTAAAGCCCGACCCAAGTCATTTGTACATACGAACAAATACAATAGAAATAAAACTATTAATCATTGGATGGTGAGTATGCTAATCTAACGATAAGTAGAGTTGGCAATGAGGTTCGGTACCCTAGTATTCATCATATCCTTATTCAATCCAGGGAAGAATCTACCACAGAGTTGAAAGAATATTCCCGAAGAAATTCTTCAATCTATAATACTAATACGAATTGCAAAATTTTGCAAACATGCATGGATATATTTTATACTGTAGGAGAAAAAAAAAGATCCCAGCCCAAGTTCCATAACCTCACAATGGCACTAGATCCTGCATAAAGTTCATTACTTTGGTGGATGTAGGGCGTGAAAAGAAAAGTGAAGAAATATTTAAAGATAGGGAAGGAAATGAGTGCAATAAACCAAAGGAGTGGGTAGAACGGAATTGAGAGAATTTCTGCTCCTTTTTACCGTCAACTTTACAACAAAAATACACAATCTTTCTGCGATCTTACTTTAGCGAAAATTGCCTCTCATCATGACATATATGCGTACAAAAAAAACTAAGAATATTATGAATTTAAATGAGACACAAGACCTACAAATTGCAGTGGAATCGAATCAGCTCTTTAAGTATTATTTCTTTTAAAATGTGACTCGAAGAACAAAAGCGCTTCTTTTTGGAAAATTGCAAAAAATTGAGAGAGAACTGAATATGAGTAAATCCAGCAAAATGAGTTTGAAACTGTATCCAGTTATTGAGTTAAAATTAGAGATCTTGATCTTACCTGCAAGTTCAAAACCCTTTTGTTTTCCCTGACTCTGTAATATTAAATCCCTCTACTTTAAAAGTACCACTGGAAATTAGAATGTGATGCAGAGTGGAGCTGACCTAGGATGTACTTATATGAAATTCTGGTTTAAACCCTGGTGCACTTTGAAGCATTTTCAGCTCAATGCAGCACAACTGCCACGACTCAATTGAAATGAGTCCCATTAAGTAAACAAGTATGCTCAAGATCTATCAATAGCCCAATCCATCTATCTGACTGACTTCAGAGGATGGCAGTGCAGTGGTGGAATTTCCATGTTACAATCTTAAATTTCCATTTCTGATAAATGCTTGACCCTAAAATGACCCCAGCTCGCTCCCACAAATCCATAAAGATAATAAAGATCCTGGAGAAATGCGAATCCAAAAGGAAAATCATCGCTTGATCATGCCATAAGCTTCCACTCATTGCGGCAAATGCCAGCAAAATAATAAAGCAATTCGAAAAGGGCCGTATTTGATGAGAAAGTGGGCTCGTGCTTTGAAATAAATATTACGCCATCAGAACTTAAACCTAACTTGACTACTAAATGTTCACCAAAGATCCTGCTCAATTTTTTTTAGTATAGCTAAACATGCTACTTGGTATCTACTATTATACACAGTAGAACTATTCATAATAGACCAGGGTCATTCATTCAAAAATGAATACTTTTTCGAAGTTGTATTATCATATTTGCTTTTAGTTCGTTATCAAATTCAAAGGTGATCATAATATAGCTTGCTGATGAGATGTTGAATGTGAATTCGGAGACATGAACATTCACATTGAACTAGAATCCTTTGACAGCATTAGTTCAAGGCCTGTATCTGGAAACCGGAGCAAGTTGGAACTAAATTATAGTGTACCTTTATTAGAATTTGAAAAAATACGTTGGAAAGTTGTTAATCATGGATTAAGATGTATGTAATACAATCGGGAGAGCAATTGCCAATTACACTCTCATTTTGTGTCCTCCATTGAATGATGTATGAATGTACAGATTAGGTAACAAAATTATGATATGACATCCAAACACGATAGTTAATTATTGGACTTTGATCTACACTTATAACTCGTAAAGTGTGTAAATACTGTAGCAGTGGATTATTTATTGCAATTTTTAAGCTCAAACAAGTCTCACAAGTGTCGTAAGGCTAACAGCCCCATCAAACCAACAACCATATACTTAGAATTTTAGTCATTTTATAATTGTCTCTTGGTGGTAAGAGGCTGAGAGGGGAGGATTGGTGTTGATGATGATCGTGTGGGTTTGAATTTATTTCTTCTCTTTTCAGGTTTGGCCACTCACTTCATCATGTCATAACACATTTAGATTTGCATAAAAATTTCGGAAGATGTTCAATTCTGCCAATGACCCCATAGTTCCCCACCCCTCTCCATATCCCACATCTCTTCCTCGAGATTATTTTAGTTTTATTAGTTTCATCTTCAGGAAGCAAATTATGAGATGGGTCTGTCCGTTCACGGTTAAAAAATAGAGCCTTTTTGTGTGGGCAATTATTGTGCACTGTATCTTGATTCCTACTGACAGAACTCTAGCTGTATTCCTTTTCTTTTGAATTAAAGTATCTAGATTTTATAAATGCTAATATTGTGACAAAATGATCGCACACTTAATGTTTCACGATCACCCTTTGAGGGATAACTTAATTTTGATTTTATTACTACAAAATACTAGCAAAGACTCAGTTTTCAAGATGTCACAAGAGATGTTAAGTTCTTAATATTATTGCTTTCAGTAAAATTTAAATAAATAAATAAGGAGTTCCATTCGATCTCCTTGGGGTTGGGGTACCAGAAATGAACCTAGATCGCTTTTACTGAATGCTAAAATCCATTCCTGAGCTCAAATATAACAGCCAGCCCCGAGTTATTACTCTAATAATAATAATATCTTTAGTTGAGTCCAAATTAATCCTAGGGCATTCCCTTCCCTCATCCGAATTTGCAAAAAGCTACCCTCGCCGTACTACAATCCCATTTCAGCAATATCCAAGTATAAGATCAAGGGGAATGATCATAAGAGATCAAAGTAAAGCAAAGTGGGCTTAGCTATAGAATAGATGGGTCAAATGTCAATGATCTTCCAATTACGCTAATAGATACAAGTCAGATTGCACAATGGAGCCAGTAAAGTAGTGCAAAATTAGTTCCCTATCCTTATTTGTGCAAATATGTGTTGCACGAGTCCTATTGCAAATCTTAAACGCAATATTATGACATATAAATGCCAAGTTGTGAACTGAAGAAATTCACTCCTTTGACGCACCAAATCGAGTAGGATGGTTAAGCCTATTGTTGAGGCAATATTGTAAGTTTAATGTGATATTGTAGCGAAGTTTATTAAACCCTTTGGAATAATAAGATGACAGTGACAATGTGGGATCTCAAGTGGTCATTTGATAAGTGCAACAAAAGTATTCAGATCTTGATTTATTTTGCAATATAGGTAGTAAATAATCATGTGCAATTTATTACTTGCTTTACATAATAGTACGAGTTGGGCAGTTACAGCCTTAACGGTGTGGAAGTGATTTAATCTTACGCTATCCCCGAATAATTTGTTTAAAATTTTTGGTCTTCCATATTTGTCCTAGGATTGGTATAATAATTTTGACACAGATCCTACATGAAACTAATGCAAGGCCTAAACGCATTTTCTCTCTGTCCAGTTATACGACATTTAAAATTATTCGAATCAGAACTTTTCAAAATTATCTCATGTTCGTATAGATGTCAATATATAAGTATAAGTCAAGAAGGTCCTGCAACATTAGGCGCCACTAAATATTCAGATAAGGTCTTATCTTAATATTATTTGTTTTAAATTAAAATAATATCAACAAATTGGAAAATCTGATTGAAAGAGTCAATTTTGCTGCAACTCCATAGGTTAACCCTATCTTTGAAATTCTTACAAATCCTCAATTGTAATTTGATTAAATCCCAGTAAATAAAGTACCGTTGGATCCGATAAACTATTTAACCAAAGTCCATGAACCCGTAGGTATATGATTTTACTTCCACGGGATAATACAGCCTCAAACTAACATCTTTTTACTGTAGATTTAATCAGTTTTTTCTTCCCAGATATCATGTGGCTACCAACGGGTCAAGGAAGGTTAGTTAAAAATTAAATTATAAATCCTGTGTTTGAACCGTGTTGTACCGTTTCCTTTTGAAGATCCATTACAAAGGAGGAGGGCTCCCTCGTATTAAGCCTCAACTCGTGTTGTTTGCAAGAAGAAGGAGATGAAGCAATGCTCACTATTTTTCCTGTTATGTCTTATCATCTGAGGGTATCATTGCGTCCATCATCTCCTGCATTTCTTCCTTTCAAGAAGTGATCCCATCTCCATCCTTGGTCCAGGGCGTAAAAATGATGAGGAGAGATTCATCTTGAGTGAAAGGGAAGGAAGATGATCCCAACAACACAAGAAGATGAGTTCAATGCCCTTCTCCTCAAAACAACTTATATTAATCCTTTTAGAACTAATGTGGTTGTTTTACTCCTACTTAATATTGATATCTGAATGATGGAGTTATATGTGGAAGGGAACAAATCAAAAACAAAGATAATTGAGCCGTTGTGATGTTTATCCGATTTTTTGGTATTATCATTCTATATTGATTAAAATCAGGAAGTTATTTAAGATTATGAGTTTATTGATAGTCGTGCATATTGTGGGTTCTAAAATATTTCCTGTAGAATCCCAAAATTAAGTTATTTTTTTTTCAGTTGTTCTAGGAGGAGTGATTGACTTGAATTCGGATTTCGTTTGGATGTTCTTAGATCCAAATACTATCACTATACTGCTTAGCTACCCCAACCAACCAAACATAGCTTAAGTTTCACAAGCCTGGTTTATCGTAAAGATCCAGGTATCTATTCATAGAGATAATGTATAATTGAATTTAGCCATTCAAATTCACACATTAGTAGCAGGACGAAGCAAAGTTCCAAAACTATTACTGCAATGATCCTATTGCAGTACTAGTAGGCGCGTTTAGTTCCTGAAGACATCGAAAACAAATTATCGATAATATGCATTCGTCTTTCAATTTGATCTGAACACCAAAAGGCCTAAAGTGAAGTATCCAGGCAAACTGTTTTTACTTGCCAACACTACTTCACCAAAATGAAGAAAAGATAAAAGGAGTTCATGTATGAAAGGAGGGCCTTGAGAAGATCTCACTAATACTAGTTGAGGACGGTCGATGAACTCTATTTTTGTGAACCCCTTTCCCATGGACTCTTCACAAATAAATTCTCCAGTCCGGAGGAGACAAACAAGGAGAAAAAAATAGAGAAAAAGGAAGATCATGTTCGGCTAAGATCTCGAGTTCCCTTTTTGGGCCTCATGTACCGTTAGTCAATATTCTATCCTGCTGCTTATACAGACTGGTCATTTTTCCAAAAGGTTTTATCGAAACAATGAGGATCGAAGAGATGAGGTTTTGGATGGAGCTCACTCAATCATTTGGGAATTCTTCTCGTCAAACCTCAGTCTCACGCATAACAGCTGAGGGAGAGACTGCGAGTAAACAAAAGATGTAGAGAAAATCAACAACAGAGGAGTCAAGGGCTTTTGAGGTCATTCCTGTTGTGATGTTTATTAAATGGACTTATTTTTCAATGATGAAATGGAATGAAGATATTTTTTTGTCTATTAAAATACATATTGTTATCAAAGTTATCTGATTGTTTTTTGGTAACAAATTTATGGCAAGATAAGAAAGAAGTAAACGGAATATGTGTTTATTATCGCCAATTAGCCCTTGAAGCTAATTGTAGCTGCAGAAGTTATCTTTGAAAATCCTCTCATAAAGGTCTCAAATAATATCTTACATACAGTTACTTTCTGACCTTAGGGACTGATCAATCTAATTCTTTATGTGTGACAAATAAATTTTTAATTATATTATTCAGATAAAACCCAAACGATTGAATTTATCTTTCCATGAGCTGGGAATGACTAAATGAATTAATACCGGGAATATAATTAGCGGATTTAATACAGTCAAGACAAAATGTGCAATAAACTTAAAGCACATAAGTTATAAGATTTCATGACTTCCTGGAGAATAAGTACATTGTCACAGATACATTTCTTCTTAATGGATAACAGCTTTAAAAATATTAACGGTAGATTATCTAACACTTCCTTATTTCGATTCAAAGTCATCGATTCATGAAACATTATTCTCATTTCTAAACATTTACAAAGAACTCATCACTTAAGAACTCCATAAATACATGCATAATTACAACAAGACTGTCTGAATAGTAAACTTATTAATCGATTTTAATGATAAAACGGTGATGTTCATTAATTCATACAATGAGGAGTTGATTTCCTGGTACTAATGATCTTTCTACTTTTGAGTTACAGTAAAACATTGTTTACTTTGATTTGACGGTTATAAAAATGCCAGTCATATTTGCAATATTAGCTTGATGACATACGAATTAGGATTTGAATTCGCACAATTCAATTCATTACCATTACCAGGTATGTTCCATTCACACATTCATCCATTATGATATGACATGCCTTCCTTAAATGTAACTAGAAAACAACAAAGGGTTGTTTTTATGACTAAATGAGGATCCAAAAATACGTTCCCATGTTGTTGTGTGTTATGTGAATGAATGAAAGGGAAGACTATGTAAGGGCAATGGATTAAGAAATGGGACGGACCAACTCAAACCCTTTAAAAATCAGGGACAAGGATTGAGGTGGTGAAACCTGAAATGATATGATATTAATTTAAGAGGTTAGTTGAGGTTGTGATATGTATTACATCCTACCTCCATCACGATGCAATTTTTTAACCGTCCTCATCACATCACAACCAATTTATGAGTTAAAAATGTAATAAAATGCGAATTTTTGAGCAACCAGCTGAAGGTTCCCTTTAACCATTTTTGTAAGTACTAACGTAAGAAACAAAGGTAGAGGAGGAGGACGGGTTAAAAAATAAAAGGGTCTTCAACCCAACTTACGGTTTCCTTGCCCATCAGGATGATACTTTTTACTGTTGTTGTGAGATCATTAAAGAAAGGATTTGGTAACTTTGTATTTTACAGTTGGAATTACTACAAGTACTACTACTACTACGTAAGCCATGTGTTACTCAATTTAATAACATAATAGGTAGTATAACCCAATCCTTTTTTCATTTACATCTTTGAATGAGTTCTTGTATGATACAGACGAAGATATTTAGCAGATCTGTAATTCTCCTGTCCTCCTCATCCCTTCCCTTCCTCTACCTCCACCCAAACAATGTAATAATCCTATTTAAACTAATAATAATAAAAAGGAAAATAATAATAGGGATGGTAATGATAATGATAATAAAAGTGGACAGGGTCCTTCCCAAGAACCCGATCTCCTAATGTACTCTTGTAGTTTGTGGGTTTGGCTTTTGGTTGGATCTGAATGAGAATTTGGTATGAAGATGGGTTATTGAATGGCCAAACCCAGTTTTGTCTTGGATTCTCCTCTGGATCATCTCAATCTTATCCCTAACTATTCTATTGTCCTATTCAAGAAGATCTTCATTCCTTCCTTTTGTAGTACTAACCCATCCATGAGAGATGATTCCAACAACTAACGGGACTCCTTTTACTTTATGATTATTAAGGGGTGGAACCCCTTTATGGGATCGCATTTCCGTCCGTCTGCCTGTCTGTCCGCCGGCACAATAACTCAAAAACAATTTCACCTAGCAACTTCAGATTTTCAGTATACTCTTTCTAGGTCTATGGCTCGGTCAAGTTCGAAGATGGGCCTTCCACGTGACCTTTGACCTTATGCTATAATGGTGACCTCTTGGGAGTGTCACTATATGATCATATACAAATGTGGTATCGTTGGACTCGTATAGATAAGGGGATCACTTTTTGGCATGTCGACCTTGACCGAAGGTCAACCGTTTGACCTCTAGAGGTCAAAGGGTCAAATTTTTTGATTTTTTAAATTTCATAATGTTCTACGCTATTTAAACCATATTCTGACACCCCATCTCCCCTATCCCACTACCCCATCCCACTACTTCAAAACCCCATATCCCACTACTTCATCCCCATCTTAAAGGTGATCTAAAGCTGATTTTAAGGTGATCTTTAAAGGTGATCTTAAAGGTGATCTTAAAGGTGATCTAAAGGTGATTTAAAACAGTGACTTAACTATTTCGTTTCACTATTTCGTTTCGCCCCTTCGTTGCACTTTGTGTTTAACAGTTTATTTTTCTTCCTTTTGTATTTTCTGAACCCCCAAAAAGAAGACCTTCAAGGCCAGGACCAGAAAACATCCAACCTTTGGTTGAATGACCTATCAATCCAGTCAGTCCATCATCATCTCCATCCTAACCTAACCTAACCTAATCTTATGGATAAAAAGATAAATACAAAATATTTGTCGTGGGTTTTTAAGGATTGGATTGGCTATTTTTGTACAGTAGGATAAACATGGGAGAACAACCTTCCAACAAAACTTACATTGTCGTTATTTCAAATCCTTACCAACCAAAAATACTTGATCCTATTTTTCTTAATGAAAGCCTGTTTATCCAGCCCGTCATAGTGCAAGAGCTAAATGGCTTATGGGAAAATGATAACCTCCAAAAATATCGGAGAATTTCGCCTTTCCGTTCCGAGCATTGGCAATTTTAGGGAATCTGATAAATTTTGAAAATAGAAATAGTAGCCTTAAGTTGATCCACTCAAAAGACCCGGAAGAGGCTGAATTAAAATACTTGTTTTTTAATTTTTTCCAACAAAGTTATGAATACAAATTAATTGTGGGAAAAGGCCAAACCTAAGATAGGACCACATTCCGAATCGGATAGGTATACAAGAAAACAAGTTTCCTTTTCGTGTGCTAACTGTACGTGGAACATTAAGTCGTTTTTTTTTGAAAAACGAACATGTGAATCTGGTTATTAAGGTGCGAATGTCGATGAGCATCTTTATATTATCGAAAAGGTTCACACGGAGCTTACATGTATTTGG
>JAQIYE010000133.1:0-16910 GCA_034699765.1 Xenyllodes armatus
AATTAAGAGTTTTAAGTTGAGGTCCTTACATTGGTCGTTACGACTATTCGTCGTTTACGAGACCAAATACATACAAGCGATGTGTGATGATGAGTCGATCGAGTCATTTCTGTTCCTTCATATTACTGTCCTCCCTAGACCCTCGTCGGGGCATTGTGAAATTGAGCGTCATTTATATATAAATTTTGCTCTTTTACACAATAAGGTAGCCCAAAATGAAAAATGCTTTATTTATTTGTTTGTTTCAAAAACCCTAACTAAATGTTATAATTTCACAATAAATGCTTTTGAAATCGGAGTCGGGCAGGAAAATTGTCCTTGCCTTCCTGAATCTAACTTGGGATATATGCAGACTCCAAAGTATTAAAGAACTTTCCTAATATGAAGGCCCTGCTCTAAAAACACATAAGTCATAAACATAAACTGTCCAAATACCAATTAGCCATTTTGTTTAATTAGCTGTAATACTTTAAAACTGAAGATGATTGTAAAAAAATCAGATAAATGCATTTTATCATCTGAAACTGAAAGGTAAACTTTATGGAAATGTGAATCGGAAACATTTATATTCATTTCATTCATGAATAAATTTTAAAACACTTTATAGAATACGTAATCTCCTCCTCCACTTTTATGCATCCTGTGAAAATGCAAGGATGATATAGGGACTTGACCTTCAAAAATTCTTTTAAACATGTACATAACCATCATAAATGATGTCAGGTCCAATATGTGTAGAGAATATGACCTTGATTTCTTGAAATCTTATAAGCATAGTTTGAGTGAGTAGTGTGTCCTTGATCCTTCAGATCCAGGAATGACCTTTCCAGAATGTGGTTCGTCCTCCTCCTCCTCCCTGGTCTCTCAATCCCATCATCATCAACTCCAATCCACCATCCACCATCCATCCTCTTTAATTATAAAACTAAACTAATGAGGTCCTTATATGAAAATGAGAAAAGTTGTTAATTACAACTGACACAGAGAACGAGAGATTCTAGGAACAAAAGGTTGGAAAACTCCTAAATTTCTTTTGAAAAGTAAAAGATGGGTCATAGGAGGAGGAAGAAGAAACCACGGCCATCACATCCAAGGTCATTTGGGTAATCCAATTTAAATCTACTCCGTAATAGTTTGGTAGGGGATATATGTGTCACCTTCAATTTTGCGTATAAAACAAAGGGTTCATTCATTTAGAATAGCAAAGGCCTCATTTCATGTCCCGAATGAAAGTAATAGGGTATTTATATATATTTCTGGATTTTTAATATTCACGATGATGCAGGAAGTTAAAGGTGAATACATGGGGGAAAACTAGATTTTTTACAAAAACAAGGTCAAGCTTTTATTTATAAAGGAATAATGAATATGTCAAATCAGGATTAAATGCATGTTAAAGAAATTCATTGCTTGAAAAAACTCCTAAAGCTTGTTTTTTGATGGTCAAAACATTTTGGAGTTTTGGAAATAAATTTTTGATTCCTAAAAAATTTGCATGATTCATGTTCCTCTGTTGTTGAGCTCTCCTGTTTAATTAAAGTGCATGTTATATGAATATTTGAGTGGTTTTTGGTCCGGGTCAGCTTTTGATGGAATATTGTAAACAACCAAAATTACAATGTGTTCAAACTTAATTGAGACTGACCCCAGAACAAACATATATTTAAGGACCAAACCAACCATCCAAATGGTGAACCTTGGGATAAAATATATTCAATCATGTATTTTTCTCCTGGTGGATGAGGCAGGGTCTATTACATGAACTTCAAGGACAAAAGTAAAAGTGATCAAATAAAATTTTAATATATTCTCGTTCATCAACTAAATTCCAATGCACGTCACAGGCATTTCTCGGGTTTAATATAAAATGAAAATGAATCCTCTCGATCAAAAACACCCTTCGCCTTAACTTTATTATTACGTTTTAAAAGGGAATGGAATCCTCCTAATTGTTTTTGCTCTTCATTCATAATGGTAATGGAGGACTTTGAGGCTATTGTGCCTCAGAAGCAATTTAAATTATTCCAACTGTATTTTGATGATGACGCTTATTTGGCTTGGGTTCGCTTTTCTGTAGGGTATGCAAATATGAACGGGGTTTTCTAAATCGAAACTATTCTAAATTTACTCAAGCAAATTTTCATGACTCGGTTTAGTAGTAACTCGGTTTGGGACCAACGGGTTTACTTACTGACCGACTCATTTTAAAAACAACCCTTTATACTTTATATTTCGACGCTTCATAAACATTTGTGTTTCAATGAAATTTTCAAAACAATGTCCATTTATCCCTCAATGATCAAAATTCAAAAATCAAATGCTGAAGGCTCAAAGAACCATCCTCAAAAACAAATGATGACTTTTCCTACTGAAAAACCTCAAAATCCCCCAAGGAACTTTACGTCTTTCTTACTTTGTTATTATTGTTCGAAAATCTACTTCGCATTCACTACTTGTCTTTAGAAACAAGAACACGAGGCGGCGAGAGGCGTTATTTATTATAAAACGTGGAACGATCGTCTTTAAACCTTGGATCGATTTATTTTCTTCTAGCACGAAATAAACCGGTGTAAACCCGGGGTGTGGTAAAGGTGCGAAAGACCAAGGCTGTGAGGACTGTGAAAATCAAGGCTGTGACAGCTCCAAATCTGTGAGAGCTAACATTTCATAAAATTTCGAAAATCTCATGAAATTTCAAAATCTCCTAAAATTTTGAAAATCTTCTAAAATTTCGAAGAGTGATGGGAGAAATGGAAACAATTTCTAAGTCTCATCTTAAGTAAGTCTTCTCATTACTTAAAATGGGAGTGAAATTTCGAACTTAAAAAAAGTGAGGTCAAAGGTCATGTACAAAGCTCATTTTCGAACTTGACCTTCCTTTTAACCTTAAGATCATGTCCTGAAAATCGAAACTCGAAATACTTTTTGAGTTATCGACTCGACAGACGGACGACGGACACACAGAATTGAAGAATCTTTACATACCAAATACATGGTGAGTCCAGTGTGAGCAAATTTTGTATAAAGCTGCTTTCGCACCTTTAATATTAATAAACATCATTCTTCTTCGTCCTTCTTCTCCTGGAGAAACTGACTGCTTTTTAAGAAGGATTGAGAAGGAATCTCTGGAACTTTATATTTTCTTTTAACCCGGATGAAAACAGGTTTCGTACCCAAAACACACGGGCATTTCATATACTTTTACTATTACATATATATATATCACGTTCTTCTCCCTAAGATCCCATCACTCATGAGACATGACTCGATCTCCTTATCCAGTAGAATTTCTCCAGGACATGGACATGGACAAGGGACGGATGGACGGATCAAGTCAGGCTAAGGCAGAATCTATGTAGAATGCTCAGAGGCCTCGCTTTCTCTCTCTCTCCTCTATTGTTCCTGGAGAAAGTGCTTCAACAACACAATTCCCCACAAAAAATATACCCATTGCAGTGGTTTGGAGGGGCTTCTTTTTCACATGTTCATAATTCCAGGTGATTTGGAAGCCACCACACACATACTCCACTTCATTTCTTTTCATGGAAAAGTCCCGGAGAAGGAAAAAAATCATTTTTCTTCTTCTAGCTTAAATTTTTACTCGTGCTTTTGGTGGTGGTGAAATGGAATTTTGACGTTCTTTTTTTTATTTCCACCAAAGACAAAGACAAAGTAAACCCCTGAAGATTTTTTACTTGTTCTTCACGTCGTTGTTTTATAAAAAACGCACTTGTAAGATCCATCATCATTATTCCCTGGTGGTAGTTGTGGTATATAGTTGGCAGTTGGACCTAGAAACCTAAAGATCCCTGGATGAATAAAAGCGAGCAAGTGAGATTTTCCAGGAGAAACCCTATATATTTGAACTTTCACTCTTACTTTCTCCACGGACAAGTATCCTAAACTCATTTGTTTGTTTGTTATTTAATCAGAACAGAGGGAAAATATAAGGGGATCATTTTTTTTGAGAAACCAAAAGAGGGAAATAGCCTGACCTTAATATTTTAACACCAATTTGATTATATATTATAACTCGCCTTTTCTCCCATTGTTTTTACTTGCAAGTCAAAGAAAGTGGAGAAAGTTTACATTTGCGTGTTAGCCACAACACAGGAGTCAGAAGATTTTCTGTAAATGGGATTTTAAATGCTTTTGACTTTGAAGTTGGAAAATTGAGACACAAATTTTAGTTTTGAGTCGTATTTAAGAGAAAGAGAATGAAGAGGCAGGGTAATTTTGGTGAATCTGCTCATTTGATGTTTTTGTGATCGCCAAGATTAGGGGTAAATGAAGTTTTGTGATTGATTGTGATGAACAAACAAAGAATGGACCTTATAGCTTGTTGACATTTTGTGATTGTGAGATATATATGGGTTATTTGAAAAGTTTTAATGTTAATTGAGAAGTGACACGTAAAATTTGAAAGACTACAAAGGGATCAAAGTTCATCCACGTTTTTTACAGGTGAGGACTTTTATGTGTTATTGGAATAAAATTTTTGAGGTGTATAAAATTGCAAAAATTAGGGACAAGTATTTTTCTATTTTGTAAGAAATGTAAAAAAATAATTGTAAGTGGAATAAACTGTGAACACGCGAAGACAACTCATACAAAAATTTCGATTTTGAATGCGAATGCTGTAAAAATAAAAATGTACAGTTATAGCCAATTGTTTATAATGAAACAGGTATTTTTCAAGTATTTTTATGAATATTTTTCTGTCAGTTTGTCAGATCGCATTTTTTTCGCAATTGCAAATTTATTGATTATCCAAAATCCGCGAGGCATTTTTATACTTATCTGCAAAATTTACATAACCCTTTGTTTTGTCTGTTTCTGCTGGTCATTCCTAATTGAGATTTGGGATCCAGATCATCATGGATGAAATTGAACCGAGAAATGTGACAACACTTGCTAACACAATTAAACCCCTAATTGGAATATTGAGAAATCCAGCAACAGCGTACTCCAGACATAGAATAGCGGAAAACTTCGTAAAGGAGTATAATCACATTTACTAACTACAATTAAATCTTCCTAGAATGCAAGCTCTGGTAAAACATGTAAGGTATGCAAATCTTTCATTTCTTTTACAAATTTGATCATTCTGGATAGATTGGTACATTCCAGTTTTTGTAATGTTCGAATGTAAACAGCAGTATTACGAATGAAGACATTTTGCATTTCCATCCTAAATTATTAGGCTTTTCTCATACTAAAAGTTTTAAAAGTTATTTGTAGACACAGAACCAACGGCTGGTTGAGTTCAAATATTCAAAACAAATAAACATTTTCCCCAATGACTTCCGGAATGACGTTGCTCAACTACTTGAAATTGAATATGGGAAGGCTCAATTCATTAGGGAGTCTAAAATAAACATATTTTTGTCAAAGATATATTGTTGTGCATTTTTTAACAAAGCATTTTTTTAAATTATTGGTTCCGATCTGGTATTTTACATATAAGATATGGGTCTTAGTAATAACCTTCTCGGCTGTAGATGCATGATATGCTGTTGTTTTAGAACCACTTCAACCACCGCACCATTATGCATACCCAACATTATTAATTCGTATTAGTAAACGGGAAATCATGCAAATCTAAGGGGTTGCGAATGCTAACCGGTTGAGAACAACCTTGGCTCATAATAATTGAAACCTACGGATATGAATGAAAAATTTTGTTCTAGACGTAAAATCGTCGAAAAGGTACTGAGCATTTTATATTTGAAATTGTATATTATTTAGTAACTATAACTCTTAAGATCTCATGTTTTCCCGTGATGCTCAAGGCTTTTCACCGTAATAAGAAATAACGTGCCTTGATCCAGAAAATGTAGGTAGAGAACCACGAACAAGACCCAAATCAAGTCAAGGTAGTCCCTCCCTCCACTTTTACAATAATAAATAAATAAAATAACCCTTCAACAAGGAAAAGAACTAAAACAATTGTGCTGCAAATTTTTAGTTTGACTTGGCCAAAAGTTTTACCAAAGTAAAAAAAACCTCATTTTCGTTTTAGAAAAACTTGGATCCCATTACTTTTTTTACTTTTTGGGCGAACAAGGAAGATATATTATTCATTCAGTCCAATTTTTCACATTTTTACCAATGGGGGAAAAAGACTTCCTTGAAATTCAAGCCGTATAAGTATAACCCTAACCATGTTAGTTAGTTTTTTTGATGGGGAAATACACAAAAGGGTTTCCAGTTTTTTGGGATTTCCTTGTCTCATGCCATGATGACCCAGACCACAGGAATGTATTCAATGTTGGATAAATAAAACTAAATTAATAGGAATCCATTCCGGAAATTTGAACTCTCATTGAAGTTGTTAAATGTAAAACTAAAAGTTTCAGATTTCCTAGTTTTGGAAACAAAGCGTCATTTTAAAAAATGCTTATTTGAGTGCGTGCTCCGCATTCTGTGGATAACTACAACTACCTCAACCGGCAACGTGACGCTTTTTGTATGAGTTTGAAGGATATGATTTCGAGATTTAAACAATTAAACAATCATATTTTACAAATAGTAATCCAAGGAGAGTCTCACAAACAATCTTTTGATAATAATTCTCAATTGTTTCGGGAAAGTTATAATTTCAAAGGAATACCGTAGGCCAAGACGAAACTTGGAAATATTTGATCCAATTAAGCCCTCCGCATGATTCTGATGACGCACAAGCCATTAACTCAGATATCCCTGTAGATCCAAACTTTTTCAATAATTATTTGTGAAATAATATCATGGTAGCTTCCTAATTTTTAACAAAAATTCAGAAATGATTCATGGTAGTTAGGTCTCACTAGAGAGGTCAAATAAGCACATGAATATTACCAGCACCAGTGGTGACAGCCAGTACAGTTTATCGATGAGAATTGATGGCAAAAAACAATTTTGAACGAGCTATCATAGTTTTAGTGGCACATTATTTGATCTTCCGTTTGACATTTTCTCCTCAAAGAAACTCTTTAAAGAAATTTGCAAAAATTCTACATTTTGTTCTTGAAGCTTCCTCAAAAAATGAAGATTTCCAAAGGTCGAATTTGAAGAATGGAACAAATATCAAGGTAATCCTTCCGTTCATATAATATATTTGCATCCATTCCATGACCCAAAATCACACCCAAAACAATACGTTTTTGGACCGATCAGTTGAGGTCCTATAGGAAGGCCCTGTCTGTCTGTCGGAATGAAATTAAGTGTGATGCAAAACAAATAACATTATAATTAAAGGTAACGTTTTTTCCATTTAAAGTAGTCGATTAAAATCACAGTTGTGGAGATGTACCGATTTCGATTTCCAATTACAAGTGTAATATGTCCTTGGTTTATTACTACATGTTATAAAATGACATTAGCCTAGGCTTTTATGTACGGTTGGTAGATTATTGTTGCTTTCCCTAGATTTGAACAGTTCATTTGATTGCAAGACGAGTAATTGTTGTAAAAGTCATTCGAGACTGAATTTAAAAGATCAGGATGCATAATTACTTTAAAAAAGAAATACCTTATTTGAAAGCTCAAAGTAGAACAGATTAAACTCACGCAAAATTTACAAAAATTACAGTAGGAAAAATTGTCAAACGTTAATTTGCCTATAAATAATCCAATATAAAGCTACTAGTATCTCCTGAAGTCCCTACTCGATAATATTACGTATTACATTAATTTCCAACTCCATCGATGTCAATTAAGAATAGACTTGGTTTGTCAGTGGCCCGCTTGTAGTACCTAACCCCTCATTCCTTATTATCTGTGATGACATTCTAACATTAAGCTTTTTGTACAAGAGCCTGAAAACGCAAAAGTAAAAAAATCATTGCCTATTATTAATGACTTAGTTATAGTTTAAAAACGGAATCAATAGTTTAGTTTTTGAGGGCTCGACAGGTTCACTGTTCACTAAAACTTTTTAGCATTCTCCTTACTTTCTACTCCAAATGAGTCTCCATGTGCGACCGCAACTCACCACTTACAAACTTCTTCCCACAAACCTCACATATGGAACGCTTTTCACCTGGCATCTTTTTACGGTGATTCTTGATTTGTTTTGAGGTGGGTGGGCAGCGAACTTGGCCTTTATGTGATTTTACATGTGATAGAAGGGATGCGCCGTTAGGAAAGGATTTTCTACAAAACCGGCACAAGGCCTTATGTGGTGTTTGATGTGATTTCTCATGTCTTGCATAGTACTGGACCGTTGGAAAGGAGTTTTCACAAAGTTGACATATGAAGATATGTTTGAGGTTTGGATGTTCAGTTAGGAAATGAAACTCGATATCCAACCTGGAAAATAAAAGTCACCGCAGCATAAACAAAACAAACTTCTCAACACACCTTGAAATCGAAACAAAACAAAATAAGTGACCTGTTAAAACACTTACGGAGTCATAAACGTTTGTCCACATTTCTCACAAGGCCAGTTACTAGAATCAGGAAGTCTCCTTAATTGCACGACTTTGATCCGTGGTTTCTTCACTGTATGCTTTTTGAGGTCATGCGCCCTCCGTTGGTCCATCGTTCTAAATACCTTATCACACTTGCCACATCGTTTGAAAATTCTACGTTTGGGCTCAGTAGGAGCTGTAGGATTTGAGGGTTGACCCTGATGACTTTTTCGTATTCTCGAACTTCTTTTAGGTTGCGGATCAGCAGGAGAAGGAAGAGGACCTGAACCGTCCGATGAAGATGAACCCTCAGGACCTTTAGGAAGGTCAAAATCAACTGAATCTGAGCCCATTGATAAGGGCGATGAGGATAGTTGGACCTTATTCATGTCGTGACCTTGACCATGATAGATGTTCACTGGCTAAAGAAATCACAAAAGTTTCACATTCGTTACAAACTAATGCCATTTTTTACGAATCCACTGGAAATATTATGTGACATGAAATTGACATCCACTTACAGAATTCATAGACCCAGATCCAATTCGAATCTGAAAGTTGAGGAAACATTTTTAAGAAGAATTTGCATGGCCTTTACAAATTATTAGTTGGGATGACCTAACCTTACGACCAAATTTCTCTATTTATTATAATTATACAATGTATATTTATACAATTTTGTAATTCGGTTAAATGACAATTAAATAAAGGTGCAAATCAAATCAAAAGCCAGTAAGCTTTTTCGAATGGAAAATGGCTCATTCTAATAATTGTACAATCAAGAAAGGACTTTTATTGTTTTTAGGGAAAAAAATTTAATTTACAGGGGTGATTCACATTTAATTATCCATCTCATTTCTTGCAAATGCAAATCTTCTGTCTCAAATTCCTGGAGGCTTTTCATTTTCAATTGTCTTTAAACTTTAAATATAAAAGGACCAGCAGATCATTCAGGATCCTTTGGGATCCATGGATGATTGGACTGTGATGTGAGTGATTTAATGAAATGAAGAAGAGAAGCGATTCTTTTTTATTTAAGAATATTTTGATTCTTATCTTCCCATCTCATCTCCTTTTTGAGAGTTCATCTTATACAGATATTAAGGAATAATAGGAGGATAACCTCTGGATCCACTTTAATAAATTGCTGCTTTTATTATTATTATTATTTGGATGATTGTGTCTTGGCTCGTTATATGAATGAATATGTTTAACAAAATGGTATGTAACTACATTGAAGAACAAGAACAATGCATGTGTGTAAGATGTTACAAAGACAAACAAAAAGATCTCTAACTAAAAAGGAATTTGGTTGTCTTTTAGTTTCGACACTCGACCCCATGATTTACAATTGTCTTTTTTTAATTTGGTTTTAGTAAATGCAAAAGGATGTACATTGTCCACTTGGAAGATTGATTGGAGAAGATACGAGAAATTTACACAAAAAGTCCACAATAGGATTTTTTAGGAATTAGTAAAAGACGTAGATCATTTCAGATGAAAAGAATAATTAAAATACAATTATGGCAATAGGGAAAAATTTGTGCATTGGAAGAGGGTTGTAAATTGTAAAAGTGGAAAAGTGTACTTTTTAGTCTTGAATGTGGCAATTTTTGTGATTTTTCAGCCAAATCCTGTAAATATGGCAATATGCATTAGACAAAAGATATTTTTATCAAAGCTGTTGCATTTTCGGGGGTTTTAATTGTTATAAACAAAGTGCTGATTTGATTGGGGGCAAAGTGAGACTTTCCGTGTCATGTCATGAGACCATTTCCAACTTGTCGTTCCAACGGAATTTTATGTGATCCATGCTGTCCTTATCCTAAATCGAGACTACGAATTTAGTTGGATCAAAGGTGAGATTATGTTTTGTTGCTAAAATTACAAAGTGAATTGTTTCTGCCCATGCAGAACACAGCCGAACTCATTCTTCTTATCCTATATGACTTCGAGGTAAACGTGACAGACAACTTAAAGGAAAAATTGTCAAATACTTTTAAAATAAATAGTTAGTTTGATTTAATTTTTACGACTCCATTCATACTTAACCACTACTCAAAATAAATTGGTGACAATAAAACACTCCTTAATGATAAAATTGGAATGAGGGGTTTCTTGGGCTCAAGCCCAAAATAAAATACCAGACATATGCAATATTTAGCAACCTAAAGTTGTAAAACTCTCTTTGTCTTTTTTGTGTGTGTGTCTGATTGTTTAATTAGTACTTTTTTATGAATCCGACTTTATGACTTGAGTCACGTACCAGTCCGAGTTTTTGAATCAACAGTCAGTATCACTTATTACGCCTTGTTTTAAAAAACAACAATAAAGTTGATGTAATGCAGAAAATTACTCGTATAAAAGTCTTAAATGGCCTTGAACTCTCTCATATACGATGCAAGGAAAATTAGTCCTGGTCACTGGAAATCATATTAGGTCTACATTTTTTGCATATTGAAATAAAAACCAAAAATGGTCAATGTCCAAATAAGTTTATTTGTCATGGCAGGATTAGGAATTAGGATTAGGAGGATGTATTGGGAATGGGCATTTGTAGTATTGCCAAATATTATTTTTATTTGTACTTTTATTAGTTATCAAAATCTCTGTAAAAACAAATCTGTTGTGGTCATTTGGTCATCACCCCATTCATATCACACATGTGGTCTGTCTCCAGCATTATATTTTACTCTCCTTCCAGGATCAGTCCGTCAGAGGAGTCGTAGTTGGGACAAAGTAATTGTAATTTGTAATACTACTAAAAAAGTGACCACTGGCAGAATACTTAAATTGTGCAAGTATAAAAGCTTTTTGTCTTTGAATGAGGCTTAACCTACGATAAATTGGAAGGGAAACCCCCCCAACAACTTTAGATTAAAACTTTTAATTTTAAAGGATAGTTAATGATAATGGCCTTTGACTCAAAGGTCAGTTAGTCCCAAGAACCCACAGAGTAATCACAAGAAAACAAAGGCCAAAATAATGTAGAGCTTGGTATTGAGCTTGAGACGCAACCTGTTTTTGTGTAACGTAACACACGAGTTGAATAGGGATTCCCCTACAAACAAGAGTCTGACGTACCATTAAGCTTCATTTTAAAAATTAAAAGTATTTAAGAAGGAATTGACATAAACTTTTAATTCTGAACTTGAACCTTTAAGAGAAACATCCAATTATGGTTGAAAAACGAAATTTTGAGCATTATTTTGTGGAAAAGTGTATCATAATTAAATTATCCAGCCTATAATTTGGCCTTGCCATTATGGAACTGTCAGTGCTACAAAGTCCAATTAGAGGGATGACCCCTCCAATGAGTATCAACAAGTAAGTGTTGTTAATCTTTAACAAAAACAGACCAAGCTCAATTTTCTGCATTAACAGTATAATCGTTTTTCTCGATTTTTCGGGGTTTTCTGATTCTCAAGTATAATTTTTGCATAGGAGCACAAAGTCACGTTCTGCTTTTTCGTTCCGACCAAACAAAAGACTAAATCAATGTCCATATTTTTCTTTCTGTTCCTGTCCTAATGTGTTTATAAAATTTTATGGATTAAGTCCTTAGATTTGTTGATTCAAGTCGTCAAAAATTTTTTTGATTGCCGTTAATGTTTTTGTACTGACGTGAGTTCAAGGTCGGCATGAAAAGCTAATAAAATGTTTATTTTAATTTTAAACATAATTTACCCTGAGACCCTTAAAAATCCAGACATTATTAAAAGGTAATGATATTTTGATGTAGTATTTGGCAAAAATGTTTTTGAGGACCTAGAATATGTGTGCGACTCAACAAATTGTCGTGTCTCTATTTTTCCTAATACTAAATTGCAATGGGAATTTTGTTAACTTTGATAGAGGTGTGGGGAAACCCCGTTTTTTTTGTTTTTATAGCACTTGATTTGATGGGTTCTTGTTCTTCTGGCTCCTGTGTCACATTCCACTGTTTTTATATTCTGCTGGTACAATCACACTATTTAATACGCTGGTTTACCTGGTTTTTAAACGTGTGCACTTGTGTAAGAGCGTGAATTAGGATTTGAAAGCAATACATTGGCATAATTAAAAACCGGAATTATGAACCATCTTGTTTAATTGAATCAATTTCATTTGAAATACCTTAGAAACTTTAGTTTGCTAAGTTGACATTTTGAAATACATGATCTTAAGGTTTTTTGAAGTCAAAACTAGACTTTGTCTCAGATTACAGTAGGCAGGCGTCTCATTGTATTGGAATTGGACACCCCAAATTCTTTCAATGCACTTTCAGGATTAAAATCTCTCATATTTAATGGATTCGTAATGGGAATTTTCGACCACTATAAGGTCTATTATAATGGAAATGTACAGAAAATAGACAGCTTTAATTTAAATGAAAGTTCAATTAAGAGGAAAATAACTGTCTTCAGTTCCCCAAACAAACAAAAAACAAATGTGAAATGCTCTTATCCATGAAAATATTATTACATAATGCTGCTGTATGATAAAATTTATATCAAAACTCTATATGGAACTTTACATTTACTGAATTTTAATATTAAAGTACTTCAAAATCCAAAAATTAGCCGACTTACTCGATATGAATTTAGGTTTGAGTCCTTGACTCTATAATATACGCCTTGTATATAGGAGTTCAGCCTAATGTTAATGCTAATGATAACTTTTTAATGATCTTATCCATCTTAATGACTATTATTTTTATGAGAATCTTCTTGTTTTGTTTATCCAGGCTCAAAATAATGGATGAGCCACCACCACCACCATCCTCCTCTTCATCCCCACCAGAACTCAAGTCAGCCAAGGAAGAGGAAGGGAGTTCAATTGGATGTTGTAGTAGTGGATGTGGAGGCCAAGGTCAACCAGACTCACCCCAACAACAACAACAACCAACTTCCCAATCACAATCTCTTCGACTTGGGTCTACAGGATTTTCTGGATCAAGTAGTAGTTGTAGTTCCGATGTGATTTCAACCCTTGTCGCAAATGCAAAAAAATTAAATTTATTTGATCGGGTCAGTGGTGGTGGAAGTAGTAGTAGTAGTGGGGAAGGAGAGTCTTCCTACAACAACGAACATTTCTGTGCCAATTTTATTAAGAACTCCTCAAGGTCAATTGGGTCTATTACTCCACGTGGGGGTTTCAATCATACGACGACGACGACCAAGACCAAAACTACTCAAGCTCAAAATCATCATCATTATGATAATGACTCTGATGGAAGAGAACGAGTTGAGAACCCAAGCCGATCACCACCATCCCTACCTCCAGTCTCCATGACCCAGGTCAGGGATGATGGTAGGAGTCCTCCAAGGGGCCATGACGTTCCGGGAACTATTGGATCTTCATTCTCATGGAATAATCACCATCATGAAGAGGATAATGGAATAAGAGACCAAAAGAGCCATCAGGAGGAACTCACATCCCAAATTCCATACCACCACCATCAACACCAGTTATATCATAACCTTCATCAACAACAACAACAAGTTCAACAAAGAAGGACACAATTTATTCAACACCAGTTGGTCTCGTCAACAGGTGTTGTTGGAATGGGACCAGGGATGATGATCAGTGGAGGAACTAGTAGTCTTGTTCCTGTACCAGAGGGTCAAGTCCCAACAAATTTAACTGGATCAAGACCAAGTCCAACAACTTCAACGGCTCAGGGACCAGACTCTACTTGTAGCACTAATCTGCCATCAATTATTATGGCGGGTCCAATTGAGGAACAGGGTCATCAGCAGAGTCTCAAAAGTAGTTGTAATACGACTACTACCACCACACTGGCCCATCCTCCGTCCCACATTGCCCCTGAAAGCCATATCATCATCCCTCGGCCATGTCCTGGACCTGGACCCAGAAGCTTTAGTAGTGATTCTGGAATTCCCTATTGTTGTGGTTCAGCTGGTGAAGAAGGACTAATCGATCCAACCCAGCCTTCGACTCAATCACTGGAATGGAATACTAGTGGGAGTTCAACTCAGGTTATTTCCAGTGGACCACCATCAGCATCAAGTACCTCAACTTTTGGAGGACCAACAACCACCACCACCACCACAAGGACAGAGACCCATCCTCCTCATCCTACTTGTAGTTGTGGTTCAACCTGTTGCAGCAGCGGTAGTAGTAATAGTGATCACCCTTCACCTCCGTCCATGGTCTCCTCAACCTTGACCCATAAATTCTCCAAATGGAAGGCCAGTTGTGTTTTCCGAAGACCAATTTATCCAAATTTCCCATTCTCACCCTTTACCTCACCAGACACATCCCCATACTTGACCCGTCGTCGTAAATTAAAAGAGTCACAACGAGTAAGTATTGAGAAGGTTGGGGATCATATTCAATTGAATCAGTATCGACTCAAGGAACCAATTGGTCAAGGTTCATATGGAATTGTCAAATTAGCCTACAATGAAGAGGATGATAAACATTATGCAATGAAGATTTTGTCAAAGAAAAAATTAATGCAAAAGGCTGGAGTTTTTGGTCGAATAGCACCAGCACGAAGACTCAGTGCTGGAAAGACTGGGATGGAGAATCCATTAACAAAAATTTATCGTGAGATTGCTATTTTGAAAAAATTGGATCATCCAAATGTTGTCAAATTAGTTGAGATCTTGGATGATCCAGCAGAGGATCATCTTTACTTGGGTAAGACCCTGCCCCTTTGACCTTTGATGCTCTGTGTTTATAGCTATGTTCTGTATTCTAATGGTAATTTTTCCCGTAGTCTTTGAGCTTTTAGAACGTGGTGAAATCCTGGATGTCCCAACCCCAAATCCTCTTTCAGAAGAAACAACATGGAAGTACTTGAGGGATGTCATCCTTGGGATTGAGTACCTTCATTATCAAAAAATTATTCATCGAGACATTAAACCCTCAAATCTTCTTGTGAGTGATGATGATCATATTAAAATTGCTGACTTTGGGGTTTGTAATGAGTTCAATGGAGAGGATGATGCTCTACTCACAAATACTTCAGGGACCCCTGCGTTCCTTGCCCCTGGTGAGTCCATTTTCTCAAAAAAAAAGTTGACCCTTGACCTGAACACAAAGTGATAAGTTTCGTCTCTTGTATTTTTGGTGTGTTTCCAGAGGCCCTTGAGACTCCAAATAAAGGGAGTTACAGTGGGAAGGCAGCAGATATTTGGCAATTAGGGGTCACACTCTTTGCTCTAGTCTATGGTCATGTCCCCTTCTACGACAAAAGTATCTTGTCCCTCTACTCTAAAATCCAAAATGAACAATTATGTTTCCCATCAAAACCTGTGATATCTCCTGAACTGAGAGACTTGGTTTCAAGAATGTTACAAAAGGATCCCATCAAAAGGCTTACCCTTCGAGAAATCAAGGTGAGGTCGATTTGTTAGATTACAGGGTCCAAGGTCAATAAGAATCCAAGCTCTCAAAAACTTAACCTAATGTTTTTTTCGGATTTTGATTACCATTTACCATCCAGGTTCATGATTGGGTCACCAAATACTCAACATGTCCCCTTCCCTCAGAGGATGAAAATTGCAAGAGTTATGTTGAAGTCACGGATGAGGAGATCCTGACCTGTGTCCATTCTGTTCCCAAATTGGATACATTAATCCTAGTCAAAAGTATGATTAAAAATCATTCATTTCATAATCCATACAGAAATCGGTGGACAAAGAATCCATTACAATCTGCTGGACGGTCTCACTCAGCCCCTGGATCCTACGAACTCTATTTAGAAGGACTAGCCCATAATATGATGTAACGATTAGAGTTATTTTAATCAAGGACTCGTCCTAGAGGGGAATTATTTTAAATGTTTCCTAATTACAAGTTTTATAAATGAACCGTATTGTTTGTTTAAACCCTTGTCAACTCAATACATATTTATTCATCTGTCTCTGATATTATCTAGGTTGTCAGTCATTTGGGATCATTTTGATAAATGGAAAATTACTCAATTTCATTATATTTTTAGAATACTTAATCTTAATTAAAGCTTATTTTACTCTTTAGTTTTGATGATGATATTATTACGCAACTTGATAGTACCAAGAGCAAGGGACTTTGATGAGTCTAGACGAAGGGAACAAAGTCCTAATGTTTACTCTTTTGTTTTAAAAAAGATGTAAAATCTCATAAATTTAATTGGAGTCAAGACTCAGTTACGTCAAATTATCAAAAATTGAAACTTTTCGTAATATCGCACATATTTTCTTCGATTTCTATAAATTCCCATGTACCCCTGCACCTTTCATCTCCAAATTCCCCAAGTGATTATATACTCATTAGTGACTCTATATTATGTGGGGCCCTAATGCACAAGCACAATCAATTTAAACATTATTTAAGGATCGATAAAACCAATTCGAGCTTGGTTCTCTTGTGACGATATCATGATTTTTCGAAACTCTCAGAAAATGCCTGGATGATGATTATTATCGACTCATTTTAAAATGTAATTTCTATAAATTGGAAAATCGAAAAACGGAAACAAATGAAGTTGTTTGAAGGTTTTCAATTTAGGATGTAGCCCACTTATCT
>JAQIYE010000134.1:0-16833 GCA_034699765.1 Xenyllodes armatus
ACAATGATGAGATGAGTGAAGCTTGGAGGGGCTAATTGAGACTATATAGTTTCATCATCCCTTAATTCTTCCAAGATTTCTAATCTCTGTTTCACTTAAGCTTAAGCCATAGCATGGCCACTACTGAGCCACATTTTATTGTTTGTCAGTGGGAAAATAATTTAATCCAATGAAATCACAATCATGGTGGTCTCACACTAGTTTTTATAAATGTTAACACAAGTTAATTCCTTCTTTGTCTGGTCAGCCCATCATCATCATGATGATCATCGTCAATGATGATGCTCTCTACCTGTTGTTGGTTTTTCACCCATTAGGTGCTTATAGTGGTTGAGGGATGATGAGAATAATTATTATAATCAAAGGACCTTAATAACAGGTGTGACAATCACGCAAAAATACGGGACCTCATTCAATAAAAGTAGATTTGATACGATATAAGTACAATGTATTTACTTCCTTCAACTTAAAATTTTAAGGGTGCTTTAAATCAGGAAAATGATGAATGTGCTTCGGGCGATGAAACAGTAATTGTAAAGAGATAATTGAAAAATTGCCAATGAATGATATTTGTTAAGCACATTCACATTCGTTTCGTGTTGATAATTGTTGACAAGTTAAATTCATTATGCAAATTTCAAATGTGGCCCTGGGATCAATATCAACTACTTTTCTAAACTATGAGTCTTAGGGTTAGTCACATTATAAGTGCTGAAATTTTTAAACAGTTAAAATTGCAAATTGATTTTTGAACGATGTTCTTGTTTACTTGTCAAAACAAAATTTCAAATGAAACTTTCTAATGTCTTGACTTTTCTTAAACCGCCAGACCTGCCCTGTTTATAGTTTCAATAACTTGGTACTCAATTCATGTAATGTCAATCAGTTACTTCTTGGTATTAATTGTTTCTAATTAGTTATAACAGTTAACAAAAGTTCTCCAAATTGCAAAATTCCCAAGTTCACCAAACGACTCATCCCGGATTTACTTACAATTTAGAGAGATACACTATTCGGGGAATTCCAAAACCTAATGTACATGTCTAGAAAAAATACACAAATGAGTTTTTTGAATACCCTTTAAAAACAATTTATTTTTTTCCAGACAATAATGTAAGATACTTTTCCATGCATTCTTTTTGCTACATATAGCAAGCATTTTTTAGGTTCTACCCGATCCATTCATTGTTGTTTGCTGATTATAGTCCTTAAAAAGGATCCTTCATTTTACATGATTTAAAACAATAGAAATGGACCAGTGACTTGTGTAGCACCTACAGACAGATACGTATGTATATTATATTATATATTAAAAGTATCCATCTATACAATAATATTTTCTTAACTGGTCACAACATAACTACTGTAACAAAGGGAAAATAAAAAACTGTACGTTTTTTTTATAACGGAGAGGGATAGGGACTTGAGAAGTTTGATGATGGTTGACCAAAGCCTATAATTTAGAAAAGACTCCATGATGATGGTAGACTTGTAATACATAGTGATGCATGAGGTACAAGGGAGATTATTATTTTTTGAAACTGAACAACTCAAGACAAAAAATAATAATAAATAATAATAATACCAATTTTATATCAGCTGTCCTTTTCTCGATTATGATTACAGTCTCTCATTGTTCTTGGAGATGAACAGTTGTGTTCCTCTTTAGTATTGTTTCGAGAGAGGATTCTAAAACAATCGTAAATATTTTTACGGAAAATATTTATATTTTGTTTGTTTTGCAAGGAGTCATCCGTTCTTTTTATTTTTTAAAAAAAAAAGCTTTAGGAGATCATCAGATTCACGAATTATCTATTATGTAGTACTAGTCCCATTGTTATCGACTCATATTCTGTCCTCATCGGGGCTCCGTAAATCAGGTTTTCATTGTTGTGAACGAAATCCAAAAAGACAAAGAGCTTAACTAAATCTTAATCTTAGCTTGACTCAAATAATTTGCGTTTGTGCAATCTTAATACGATGGTGCATTAAATATTTGGATCCGGAAGCTTCTTAGAAGTTTAATCATTCAAAAAGATCTTGTGATATCGTAATAATAATTATAGTGATTGATTACAAATATTAAGTTGGTAAACTTTTTGAGAAGACTCATTGTTAAAAGCCTGTAAAAAACATAACAAAGGATAAAAGACAAAGGAACGGAAGAACATTTTGCAAATCAGTCTCTTATATTATTTTATAACTTTTTTAATTGCGTCAAGTCATACTCGTAATCTGAGACTGTTAAACTCAAATTGAGACCACAGAGTTTCCATTACGAAAATTAAACCCCGAAAATTAGTACAAGTTTAGCACAATGGATTACCGGAAGGACCCAGATATCAATATGAACGTAAGTAAAATTTTCAAGACATGCATTCCTTTTATCAACAACTTCATGCTCTTTGTTGCCTCTGAATCATCTCTCAATTGCTTTTCACAAACTTTCATTGATTTCATATCGATTTATTGTAAACACAGACAACAAAGGATTAAGCAAATTATGAAAAATTTGAGGACCCAGAAAATTTTACAAATGAATTAAGAACGAATGGGCAAGTTGAATTATATTCTATTAACGCAAACCGGTTTTTTGGTCCTCACAACAGATGTCATTTCATTTTGGGTCTTTTTGAGAACGGATCGGACCGTCGTTTGTTGGACTTTTTAGTTGGATGAGAAGGAGCATTTTAATAGACCTAGTACATTTATGTTTCTTGCCATTTTCAATTAAATCTTTCCGTAATTGAAAATGCCCATGGATATAAGGAAAACACTTTATCCTGGTTAATTGAATTTCACAACCAAACTTAAATTGGCAATTACCCAAATAGCAGGATTTAAATAAGACATTTTCGAGAAAAAATAGAAGAGTTTGATTATTTGAACCGCTCTAATTGGATGAATTAGATGAATATCTTGGTTCCCTTTTAATTTTTTCATTTGTTTATAATGCTGTGTCTGTTAGATTTCATTGTTCTTTATTTGTGGCCCAATAATGTTATTCTCAACGAATTATACTGGAATTTAGTTTATTATCTTATACCAATCTTTTTGGTTTAGTAAAGTTTCACATCCGTTCCGTTCTCCAGAACTTAATAAAAATTCTAATTTTTTTCTGAATCGAATAGTAATGTATGTATCTATGTAGACTTTCAGTGTGGGCACACCTCGTTAACATATTTTGTGAAAATAAATACTTATTATTGCGTGCAGAAAATTGGGCTGAAAGCTAAACTGAATTTTTATCCCCCGTTGGATTGTTTCCCTATTGCCTACTATATCTGAAGTTCAAATGATTCTTTAAAATAATCTGATACTAATACCAAAAAGGATTTGTCTAATATTTCAATAAATACTCAAATTGGATAGTTAGCACTTTGATTTTTAATTACATAGGCTCCAATTTTTGCTCAGTTAAATTTGTAGTTAAACAAATTAAATGAGCATTCCTTAGCTGGTTTGGTTTGGTTTTTTAAACTTTGATCTCATAAGCCAAAGGATTGTTTTGAAAATACTAAATAAAACCGAATGTAAAAGATGAACTCCCGAGATCCGAGACTCAAATGGTTTAGCCAAACATAAAACTTACGATTAGACCAATTACATTTTTATATAAAAATTCAACTAGTGAGCTTGAATTTGAAACAAAAGAGGATTTTTTGGTCCAATTATATTTTATGGGAAATAAGATTGGAAAAGTTTGATAAAATGTTTGAAAAAACAAACAAGTTTCAGACAATAAACTTTCATATGATGAGAGTAGTAGTAGAGGCCATGTCTAGGTACTAACTTTGAGTCTGTAAGGTGGTTCATTTTTCAGAAAAGATCAAAATTTGATTAAACAAACTCATGCAATTTACTACAATATATGATGGAAGGGGAAATTGAAATTAAATAATTATTTGGGAGAAAGAACCCATGCTGTAATGGACCTATGAACATCATTAGAAAAAATTAAGCTATTGTTGGAGATCCAACAGGAAATGGACCCTTGTTAGTCTGTATCAATTTTTATTTTTTGTTTTTAATAAGAATTCACACAAAATATGCTGTATAATGATGCTGGGCTTAAACTGATTCTCAAACCTTATTTTGCTGGAGTGTGTGAACTTTGCTTGAGGAAGAAAAATAATTGGGACCAATTTGACAAAAGTAACCTCTACCTCTGGTAATTTTAAGTTTTGCAATTTTGGAAGTATGTATGTATGTTCAATTCAAAGAAATAAACAAGGCAATGAAAATAGAGAACATTGTTTTCATCCAGGCTAAACTTGACAAAAAAATACAGTCAGAACACAATTGTTCTGTAATCAACCTCCCATCATGTGGGCATTCAATTTCAAGTTCAAATGAAGAAAATATGGTTTCTACACAAAAACTGAATTATTTTTTACTTTCATCCTTTTACGTTGCTTTAACCTTATTTAGTGATCTTCATTTTATAAATCCGAATCCATTACCTTCCTCCACATACAAACCCATCCAGAAAATTCAAGATATACGACCTGAAGAATATATATATATATTCGATGAGCCATTAAATTATTGAACTTTTTTAAAAAGAAATAAAAAGGAGACAGAAAGGTAAAAGTTCTTAAAAAAAGGAGAAAATTATAGGGTTGAAACTTTTTTTTCCTAAGACAATGCTTAACATATCGTCTTCGTCTCCTTCGGTTTTTCTCTCCGGCGACTGACTGGAAGAAATTGATGGAAATATTCCACAAGACAAGGGGAACAAAAATGAACAATGGATAAAAGATACAGGATTTTATAAAATAAAGACAATATAAAATATATATCCGTAATATATTATTGTGAGATAAGAGTGTAAGATAGGGAGAGAGACGAATAATGTCCATTGAATTGGATTGGGATAAATCTAAAACATCCGACATGTTGAAAATGATCAATGATGATGATGCATGATGCATGGTCGGTCGTGGTTGGGTTGTTGGTTGAAAACCACAAGACTTTTAGAAATAAGAAGAGTTAAACCAAAATTGAAGATTCTTTAACAATTTCAAGGTCGTGAATCATTTTTTTATTAATTCATGGGATGCTTTTTTGACTAAGAATTTAAGATATTTTCAAATTGGTCTAGGTCTACAACGATATCAAGCGTTTTAATGGGTAAATCTCTGATCAAGTTACGTAATGAGGCTTGAACCCGTCTTCTGCAATTACGGCTAGTTTGACATTTGTATTTTCAAAATTATGTCAGAAAATGTGCATGTTAACCTCTAATTTGAAGGGGTACATCAATGATAATTACTGGTAGACTAGATATTTAGAAGAGTCCTTGAGAAGGACTCCTCTCCTCATCAACATCCAGCCAAGGTATCCATGACCTGTCAAGGACCCTCCTCCCTCCCTTAGGTCAAAAGTCGTTAAGACAAAAGAAGATTCTCTAATGAATTTCTTGCATTACCCTTGGACAAATTATATGGTTTCAAAAAATTATGAAACATTGAGAAAAAAAACATTATGACAAAATCGGGTCCGTCCCTCTGCTCTGCGTTCGTTCAATTGCGTGTGTCGGCCTTGTTCCTTGATTATTTTCACATGACATGACATGACCTGCCTTAAAATACAAAATCTAAGCCAAACCCAACTTAATTTCATTCTCAACTGATTTCCAATTGTAATGAGGATTTATATTATGAAACTATCACATTCAACCCTTCCTTAAAACAAAAGAATTCTTCTTCCGCCCCAGAGGGCTCAACATTTTAAGAAAACTTGCTCATACATACATACATACGTAACATAGCGCAAGGTTTCGATTGTGGTTCAAAAAGCTTGGTCGAAACCCTATACTTTTCATGTTAATGTCGAACTGTATCATATAATTTGGGAAATATTTTTCATCCTCCCCCTATCCCGGATCCACCACAAACTGATCGAAAAAATAAGGGTTAAACCTATTCCTAAAAAATTAAAGCACATTTCAGTTTTAATATGCCTTTGAGCTGCAAATGAGTTACTACCTTCCTCAATAGTAACTAAATAAACCAACTATAAAATTGGTTCCAGACAGTCAATATAGTCACAATATACAAATACAAACTCAAGTCATCCTGGAGAATTTTTTTCTCTCCAAAATTATCACCTCGTTTAGACGTGGTGGGTTGGGATTATTGACTTCTTACAACCGTTTAAATCTCTCAAGTATTATGATTAACTTTTATAATCATTATGGTTAAGCTATAGTTAGCCCGTTAGTTCTTAATTTAAAAGTCAATGATCTGACAAACTATTATTGTTTTGAGCTCAGAAGATTTGTCTTGTCATCATGACTCTCGAGATCATGACCAATTTTAACAATAGGTTTGCATTTGTGGTTTGGTGCTAAACTGCTAATGTAAGAAAGAGAAATTCGTGTGTTTTTTGGGATTCTGATAATAATGTAACAGAAATTCGATTCCAGAATTTTTTAGGGTTAAAGAATCGAAATTTTGGTAATGATAAAAAGCTTGGCGAATTAATATTTAGAAATTCAATCGGCATTGGATTAAATTAAAACCGTCGTGCTCGTTCAAAGCTGGCATTCAATTTTCAAATGGACACATCCTTGTCTTGGACCGTTATATTATTCATTAGGTCAGAAAAATATGAAATTTTATTCAAGACATTTACTTTGAAAGGTATACAAAAGTTCAGGAAGATAAATATTCATTTTTCATTTTCTTTAGAGGTTTCAGCAGTATATCTTTTGTTTACATTTCCGTACCATTATGATTATGATTTTCCTTTTGTATGAATGTTTTAAGGCCCAAATTCATTCTTGAAAGGAAAAGTAGTCCATTAAGAAATGGTCGTGAGAGTGTCTCAAGAATGCCTTTTTTCTTTACTGTACACTGTAATGGATGATGGATGGGCTCCCTGGAATCTGGATTTGGAACCCAAGAAAATACACGCGCGGCCATCAGTGCGTAACATTGTGACTGACTGACTGTAACTTTGTAGAGAGCTGCTAAAGTTTCATGTATGTGGAACAAAACGGTCTGGAATTCGGTCGATTTTTCATTCTTCGAAAGTCAAATAAAGTTAAGGAAATTTAGCAACGGATTGATTGTTTTTCAAAAGATTGGATAATTTTCAAATTGGGATCCCAGGCCACAACTATTTGTCAGTTTCTATTAGTTTGCTATTTTAATGAAGCACTAAAACAAAAGTGCTACCAACATTTTTTGTAAATTGTTCTGTAAACTCTACAGTCTACTGTGCATAGACATGGAAAATTTACCCAAAACTTCTTCGAACATTTCCCTTAACTTATATAAATTTACCAAAATTGATCTTTAGTTATTTATTCTCTGAATCGGTTTGTATTGAAACAAGTCCATAATTTAAGCCTCATAATATGCCTATGCCCGGAATGGAGTTGCTGGAATAAGGGTCTTTTCAACACAAGGGTTAAAGATCCGTTTTAAAACGAGCATTTTCTTTATTCAAAAATGCAGTCAAACTGTCGAGAGCCAACTGTCTCCTTCCAGCCCGGAGGCCTCCGTGAATTTGGCCTGGACTTTCCTGGTCCGGTTGGGATTCCCATTTTTAATTTGCATTCCTATTTTTAAACAGGATGTTTGTTTAACTAATTTCCTGGGGGAATTCGTACTAGAACTAGAAGGAAAACTTAATTAAATTTAATTAACCACTGTTGACCCGATCAAAGTCCTAACTTTGGCCTTCCAAATTGATTGGATAAATGGGCGATTCCCGGATTGTCACAGTATTTTAAATATCCCATGATTTCACACACAAATATTCTGGTTCATACAATTGTGCAAATTTTCTAAAATCTATTTTACCAGTACACAATGAGGTACCCATTTGAAATCATAATCATGTAATATTGATTGTTTTACAATTTAAACTGTTCAGCTCCTTAAAGTTCACACGTGTCCTAACCTAAAGCACTATTTAATTCCAGCCTTGCTTGTAATCCAAACAATTGTTTAAAAGTCTTGTTCTTAACTTTGTTGAATTTGGTTGAAATGACAATTGAATAAAGATATCAATCAATCAAAAGTACAACAACCCTTGATCTAAATTTACCTTAAAACATGTCTGAGTTCTCTTCTAAACCAACTCAAAGTGCAAAATTGACTACCAGTTTTAATCCTAAAGTGATCCAAATTTGGATAGAAAATTTGTAGTAATTTATTCTCTTGCAAATCCAAGTCATGATTTCTACAAATATTCAGGCGATTCTTAGCATCGTTCTCTGTGGGATTTGTATCTCATCCGCTGTAAGTTCAAACAACTTTTTAAAAGAAACAATTGAGACCTTCAAAATCGTCAATTTATGTTTCTACCTACAATTTCGACACTTTTTGTAATATTTGGTTACAAAGGTTGACCTGGAAAAGACCACACTTTTCATTAAGGGAGAAAGGAGTGGAAGATGCCTGGCAGTTAATGCTTCGGGGACAAATAATAATGACCCTGTGGTCATATACGACTGTCTTTTTGACGCTAACAACGCACAATGGACCGTTAGTAATGTGGTAAGAGTTTTGTTTCCAGATTTTTCCAAAAACCTAAAAACCAAACCCATGTAAGTGGACTTGCTAATGTTTGGTAGTTGCTAAATTTACCTTATGTAGTTTCATGAGGGGAATATGGCCTACTACTACTACAGAGCAAGACACTCTGGGAAGTGTCTCACAGTTAATGGTCAATCAAGTGCAAATTTAGCCGTTGTAAATCAGTACGACTGTGTAGGCCAATCAAATCAACAATGGGCTCTTATCTACCTAAAAGTAAATCACTTTTAAATGTATTGAGGTTTTAAAACTCGGTCGATTTTCTACGAGCAACATGTACGAACTTTATTTTTTTAACTCCTCAGGGCTCCAAGTCAGCCAAACTAATGAATCGAAATAGTAAAAAATGTATTTATGTTAAACGTGGCTCCAGTGCCAATTATGCTCCAATAGTTCAAGACGATTGCGAGACTGCTGTGTTCTGGACATTCAACTCTGTTTGTGGCTCATTCTACTCTTGCGCCTAATATTCGGCTATCATTTGTTTTGTTTTTTGAAACCATTGATTAATATTTCTATTGAGAAAATAGAATCAATTAACTATTAAATCTGTTTTAACAATAAATACGAATACTAGGAATTTTTCTAAAATTTCTAGTATATAAATTGAGCGATGCCTTTCTTGGGTCATGAAAATTTTCCATCCCTACTACCCTATCAGCAAACTCCAAACAAAAGGTTCCTGGAGAAAGAAAAAATTTTGAAGGGGGAATTTTATTTTGGCCGGAGAACAAAACTGGAGAAGACCCATGACTGAAAAAAAAACACTCAAGTCTGACCTGAGAGACCTGACTGAAATAAGGAAAAAATGGGGGAAATGAAAGACATTTATCCCGTTTTTGTGGTCTCAAAAGAAAAGGCGAAAAAGAAAAAAAGTTTCCCCTTTGTGTACTTTTGAGAAAATCAATATCGAACTATATAACTTTCTCCCTTCCCCTTCAACATTTTCTGTATTTTTTTTACATTTCTCACGTGCACACTCGATAGTGTGTCTTTTGACACTCTTGACTCATTCATTCAACTCACTCACTCATTCTGTTGGGTTTAGGTTTAGGTAACTCAACAACAAAAACTCATTTTTCGGTTTTTTCGGATCAATGGGTTTTGGAATAGACTCGAACTCGAACTGCTTGCTTGTTTGTTGTTTATTGTCCGATTGGATGGGTGCAATGAAACATGAAAGTTGAGGAAAAAGTTTCAACTGAGTGATTTTAACGAAAAAGTCTTGATGAAAGTGAGGGAGAGGTAGGCAAAAAGGGTGTGGCTATATGGGATGAATGGGTTGAGGAAGTTGCAAGATGGTCTCATTGTGGCAAGACGTTTGATGTCAATAACGTCATAGATATTTATGTTTATGTCTCTTTTATGTTGACTCGAAATTCTTTTGACAAATTGCAAGAATTCCAAAATGTTCAATTTTCGTAAAAGGATTTGTTGTCAGGTTGTCTTAGGTGTTGGTATAATCTAAATACTAAAGGAAATTGACAATTATTTTGGAGATTTGAATACCAATGGAAGATTTCAGAGAGTTTGTCAAGTGCAACATTTTCCCGATTGAAATAGCTCTGGACACAAATTCTATAATAATTTGTCTGGGCTTGAGTTATTTCGAGGACTTTTGTGACTGAATTTATATATTATCATGCATTTGGTGTGATGCATGGGATGAAAAATGCCTCCAAGATAATATTTGGATTACAGATCTTATAGTTCGTCCAGGTTGAGATTGAGATCCAACAATTCTCATTGTATTAAAGGAAGGCGTGAAAATAAGAATCTCAACAAAGTAACTTCTAATTTGGAGTTAATTGTATTGTATCCAGAACTTGTTCAAATAAAAGTAACATAACACATAAATAACTTGGTTGGTCTGTCTGGTGTGATATGTGTATTTGTATGTTGGGAGTCAATAATCAAGTCGTCTTCTCTGTGAACCATGCCATGCCATGACAGAGCATTTCCCATTCAATTGCGGATCAAACACAATAGAAAGAAGAAGAAGAGACTCTTCATTTGCCTCATTTCATTTCTTATTAAGCTCCTTGAAGTGTTATTGTATTAAATGAGCTCGTTGTGTTGTTGTTGGCTCCTCTCATCATCTATTTGTTCTCAAAAATGTCTTTGAGTTTTCCAGGAGGAGGACTACAAAAGAGCCTTTATGTTTTTAGTCAGATAGAGACAAAAAAAGAAGCCCAGAACAAGTTGAATGTCAAGTCATCTTCATTTTCAACACGTATATTATTGTACAGATCCTAATTTCCTGTAGTCCAGTAACTCCTGTAAAGAAGTCCTAAGATGTCAGATGGGATTTATAAATAAGCCATTAGGGTATCAAATCGGAATCGGTTGACCATATGTATAGGTCTGTAACTTCAGATCGGGATCAGATGATGATTAGTCGACCGGAAATAAAAATATAGTTTGACAAAAAGGCTTTCTTTTATATTTGGAATAATTACCCTAATTAATTAATTAATTAATAAAATTGAAACTATTTGAGAGAGCTTAGAATGTAGATTTTTCATTTAGTCAAAGTTGAAGCAGAATGAGAGTGCATGGTTTGGTCATATTTACTTTCAAATGAAGTTTGGACAAAGTGAAAGTATGCTTTCACTTCATTTGATGAGATCAAAATATTAAACTAATTTACAATCCTAAAGAAAGACAAAATTTAGTTCATATACACATGACGGATCAATATTTGAATCAAAATTGAAAAGGACTATTAATCACTCAATTCAATTCAAGTTGGTTGACTCTGTTTTGTGATTTACATACTTTTCCACCCTTCAAACCCATATAATAATCCACCAACTTTTACAGTTAGCAATTGGTCCCTTTTTCTCTGTGGTTGGTCTCTCCTCTCTCTCTATTGTGACAATAAAATTTGATCTCATCAAATGTACTTACAATTAGACATATTGTTCAGATTCCAGAATCTCAACTTGAATTGAGTATATTTTTATCCGAGAAGAACTTTGTTTTGATCCCTTTCCCCCTCACTCGGTTGGATCTCTCCTAATCAACATACCGCATAATAACACCATTATGATGTCATAATTGATTAGTCACATCTTGTGTTTATCCACTGAAGCTTCAGATTCACTTGAATTGAATGAGTCAAAACCATAAAAGGGGATCAAAATCAAACTTTAACCAAGAAGGGAGCTTTTAGGCTTAGAATTGAATAGAATAGAGAATAGTGCAGCTAATTTTGGTTTCAGTTGAATACACGATCTATGATGATGGCTTCTGACTTCCCTTGATGCTCCATGGAAAGCGAAAACCTGGGCCTTTGTCCGAATTTTTCTGCCATATATATAGATTTAAGTACAGTTAGGGTGGCCGTGATGTGATGATTTTGAAAGTCAAAAGAGGATCAAGGGATGCTATGCTACTGTATTAGGTCTCTTTTGTTCCGCTTTAAGTGGCTGCTTGTAAAAATTGACAGACCGTCACCACAGGGAACCACACTAAATGCATGCAGTTAGTATATTGGGTCATTTGAATTGAATTCAGTCCTTCATCTCATGATGATGATCAAGCCAATAATTTGACAAAATGGATTTTTCTCTATTGTCCTCTGTTCTGTTGGGGTTAGTTAAGATTAAAAGTTTACATAATGATCCTATTCCTATTCGTATGCAAGCATAAGCAAGTGAACTTTTTTTAAGGGCATTTTGGGCTCGGATGAGATTTTGTTGTTATTTAGGAGATATGATCTTGGTAAATTTCGGACAATGATACAAATTAGTATTAGAAATTGAATGATGATGGCATATTGAAATCCTGTGGATTTTAAAATATTTTACGACTTAATTAGAAATCCCATTGTTTTTTGTATCTTTGAATGGGATTTAAAAGTAATTGCAGAAGATGATTATACTATACAACTACATATTTCTACAATTAAGATTTCCGGATTTCAGCAGCTCTCAAATGATCCAAACTTGAATTCTCTAACACTTAATAGTAGAGTTGCAAATTGAATATGTGATAATTATGGGATTTAAACAATGGGATCGTGCTTATTTCTTTATTGAGTCATGTACCAGAGATAGGAATCCCATATCGATTGGAGTTTGGGGTATGGGTAATTTATTCTCTAATAGTAATTATTATTATTTGTAGTAGTTTGGTAAGTTTTATTAAGATTCAAGCAAATTAAATTATACTTGTTCATTTTAATATTTTATTGTTATAAAATATTGACGAGTATTTGATTTCGTGTCTTCAAAATTACTGTAAAAACTCGTTTTGGTCGTCTTCATCTTTATCATTTCATTCATATATGAGATCATCTTGATTCATCAATGAAAATAGGTGCAGTCTCAATCATATCCTGAAACTCAAAATCATCCTAACGAAAAATCGTATTGAATTTTCGTATTTTTATTTTTTGTTGTGTTTTTCTGAACCAGGCTGATTGAAATCCGACATATTTTAAATTTTTTTGATACTCAAGCGATTAATTTGCGTTGCACTTAATTATTCGTATTTTAACATAGTATGCAAATGTATTTTAGGAATTTTAAACAAATCATGCATGTGTGTAATGCTCATCGAAGTCTTTGGAAAGCGCACCCAAGCAGTAATTCTCAAGTCTCAACTTAATTAGCTTGTCTTAATTTTTACCTGGTCAAAATCTATTACTTTTAATAAATAATTCAATTATTTTCCTGATCAATAAAATAGTTGAAAATCTTGTTGGGGCTGCTTTTTAGGGAGAGTCCCATTATCGTATCAGACTGAGCGAGGTAGAGATTGACTACTCTTAAAAAACAAGTTCCAAAAAAATCATGACTCATATGACACAATATTGAATTTATAGCTCTAAAGTACTTTGGAAACAATACACAATGGAAAACTCATTTTGTTCACAAAATCCTGATTTCTGCCTGTTTGGGGATTCATTTCCTCCCAATCTGTAGATCAACTTTTAAGATTTTCCTGACTCAAAGCAAGGGACTCATAAATTCATTAGTTTCACTTCCACTACCATTCGTGAATGATTATCATGAACCATAAGAATACAAACTGAAGAAATAAATCCTGCTAAAAAACTGACCAAATACCTGTATTTTACAAGTTTTGGAAAGATAATGGCTCTTATTTATTCCATCACTATTCATGATTAAGTTTGACTCCTATTGTTTTTCTCACTTTTGATTCAAATTATCCTTATCATCTTTTAGCCTATTCTCCTCCCCTTCAATGATCAATAATAATTTAGGATTTAATAAAAATTTAAATTTGTGGTAGAATCATTGGTTTTGGTTTTGTAAGAGCCTGAAGGAATCTATATAGAAATTAATGCATATTCTTAACCACACCCTTCCCACCGTGAACCCTAATTTGCAATTTTTGATTCACATTTGATTCGAGATGGTATGGTCACAATAATATACATACACTTCATTTAATTTTTTCCCATTTTGAGATCTCAAGATCTCAAGAAAGTTGACTAAATCAAGATCAGTGCAACGTCAAGTAGATTACCCGAAGAAAACCCCCTTTGGGCACTCAATAAGGTCAAATTAATCATTATTACCTAGTTATAAAGCATTTATCGAGTTTTAATCTGGTTTACATGATCTCGCTGGGGTACATTAATGTACAGTGGCTTGGGAGCTTTTGACTCTGATTTTTGAGAAAGATAAAAAGGAAATCTTTTTTATACTATTTTAGTCAATGTTAATTGTCGATGGAACCAATAGATTAACTGAGCTCAATATGTGTTAAGAACCTCTCGAGCATTGCTTTGGTAAGGGTAGCCTTGTATTCTGGGAGTACATTTTACTTTTACAATGATTTTTTAACTTTAGCCTATATATCCGCTATCGGCGCTATCATCACATATCTTATTGATATCTGGCCTATTTATCTCAAGTCACTTTGTTAAATTAGTGTTAACAGAACACTAAAGGCGTCAAAGTAGAAGAAGTAAATAAAAAAGATCTGTCTGACTCTGCGGCAAAACAGTAGTTGATTTTTAAGTCACAAAGACCTCAAGAGGGTGACGAAGCTGATTCTCAAGGGCTCTTGTATTTTTTGAGGTACTACTACAATAACAGGTCAACATGCTCAAAATCTTATCACGAAACGAATGCTTCTTCGGAGATATCCGGATGTGTATTTGTCATATCTCGAAATTTCAAAAACACTATTGTTTTATGTAATATTATTGATCAAAATTAGCTCAATATCGCAAACAAATTCTTTAAAAATGCACCTTTAAAGGCTCTTTCAACTTTTCCTAAATACACATCATAACTGTACTTTAGTTACCCCTCAAGAGCAAGTCGAAGTCACTCACTCACATGAGTAGGCAGACGTTTGAGAAATTGAGAGGTGCATAATAGAATTGGACATTTTGATTGTTTTTCCCAACAGGTTAGCTGAAAAAGGGCTCTCCACAGCAGGAGGTTAAAGGCTTTGAAAACTTAAAAGGTTGGAGGTGACCCCTCCTTCCCTTTTACGCACATTAGAGACATTAACAAACATATAGGAGGATCTCACATATGGGGTCATTCATGGGTCAGAGATGAATTTAGTACGGATGTTTATCCATTACGGATTTTTTAGATCTTATGACTTCAACTAGGAAATAAAGATATATACAATCAGGAGTCCTAAATTTTGATGGGATATTTAAATGCTTCGTTGGAATTAGTTTTAAAAATCTAATTTACTAGCTTGAAATAAACCAAGAGAGCAGTGATTTTAATTCTTGGACGCATCGTAAGCTTCAAAAGACAAAAGGGGTGGACAAATATTATGAACATTTTATTCTTAATTTGTGAGACTTTCTCACTTGTCTGACTTGAGATTAAAAGATTTTAGTAGACTCAAATGAAAACATGAGGGGGGTTGGGCTACGCCATAAACAAACCCACCAAATCCAAATTAAATGAGGGAATCTTAATCAGTGAGAATGAATTTTCTTCTTTACTTTTGTAGTACTAATTAGAAAACCACTAGGTCCAAGACCAGAAAATTCTTAAAATAAAAATATCGTGCACCCAAGCCCGTGTTGTATCACAAAGATTTTGCTTTTCCAGCCCAAGTTTTTCCGTTTGGCTGATCCAAACGTGTGATTGAGTAATATCTGATAAACTAGCATATGAAGTCAAAAAACCTTGATTATCGAAAGATTCGACAAAGTATCGGATAATGCAATTATTTTCTTACTTAAATCTTCAAAATCAAAACAAATGAAGAATCCTATCCTTTAATAACCGTTTCTATCTTAATTAAACTTACTATGTTAGTTGAGTTAGTTCTGTTCCGACTTTGCTCAGGTAAAAATCAAAAAGATCTATTTTTAAAAGAAAAGAACAGATTCATAATAAAAGGTAAAATATTGATGGCAAGGACGCCGGACGGGTGAGAGTCAAACCAAAAACTTCAAGTTGCCGATAAAGGCTTGTCTCTCCTATAAAGCAAATGCTCTTCGGACCCCCGAAAAGGAAAAGATTCAAAAAAAAAAGTTCTTTTTTTAACTTTTAAGTGGGCGGAGAAATGGATCTTTTACTATTTTTTTTTTACTTTCTGTAAAAAAAAAATCTAAAGACAAAGGGATCCGGTCCGTCCAATGTTCATCTCACCAAAAAAGATTTAGAAAAAAGATCACACATATTAACAAACCTTCCTTATACTACAAAAGTTAGCTAAACTACTAAAAAACTCAAAGGACTTCAAAGACCTTTAAAAGTTTACAGACGTAAAATTTTTTTTTGATTTACAAACTTATAATTATAGGTTAGGTTTGAAATACTGTAGCAGCAGAGGGATTTATTTGAGAAGGTTCATTGGGATTTAAATAAAAATTTAAAAGAATTGTTTAGTTTCTCATCGTTCCTTTAACTAATTTTAAGAATTAGCTCATTTTCAGAACACACATACGAAAAAATAAACAGAAACAAATTAAGAGATCATATATTTTGTTGATACATCTTCAATGAGCCAAAAGAACCACCCACTTTGGATCATATAGATTCTTGTTCAGAAGTTTTTTTTTGAATGATGTTTAGAAAAAACATATTTAACAACTCAAAATTTTGTAAACATTTTTAACACATAAAAGTTAAGCCTAAGCGCTCTTTAAATTTTTCAGTTCCTGATTTTACTCAAATTCTCAAATTCAAAAGCCTAAAAATGATTTCTTTGTTAGCTTATTTTGCTGCTGTCTTCATAAGGGCATGTTATGTTATGATGATGGATACCTTGACTAATGAATGACATTAATGAATTAGGTTCGCTCTCATACTTGCAACCAAAA
>JAQIYE010000135.1:0-16828 GCA_034699765.1 Xenyllodes armatus
AGTTTAACACCAGAACCTCTGAACGTGACTCGAAAGTATAATAATTTGAAAGAATAGTGGTTCAATTTTGTATTGTTAGGAGGGCACTTTTCCAGACTGCATACAATGCATCTTTCTACATTTTTGACCTGGATATTCTCCCATGATATAATAAATTTGATATTGATTGAATAACATTGATTCCGCATGAATCTACTATGGCAGGAAGTAAAGATCCCTTTATCAAGTCCGTAATAAATATCTCCGGTTTTCTCACTTTTAGATAAATATTTACTTTCCTTTGTAATTTTTAAAGATCAACATAAATCTTAAAGATGTTTCGCTTAGGTGCCTTTATATTTTTAACCATCACTAGCTACAAATTATAACCCTCATCTCTTCTCTTCCTCACTCCGACGACCTAGTTCATTTCCTATTGTGAAGTAGCACGTGACTGGTCCTTGGCTTGCACTTTCTGTTTCCTTATTTAATGAGAAGGGAAGGTAAATAAGCTTCCATTTACAATTAAATGAGTTTAAATAATTAATGTGAGCTACACTATTAATTATGGTCTCAAGTTACTTTCTGATTCAAGGAAGACTTAAACATTTCAACAATTTATTGGTAGGATTTTAATGCAAAAGTGTTAAATTTGATAATGTTGTGATCCACCAGGGAGATTAGTTCCAAATTAAGTTTTTATTTTATAGCACGCATTATTTTTAGGTTCCTGCGAAAGAAAAATTAAAGTTACATCTTGCTATAAAGCTGGCTCTAATAAAATTTCGGTGCATCAAAAAGTTACATTTTCTATAGAATGATTGAATATGACTAATTTTCCATCAATTCATTCTATTCTATTCTTTAGGGGATACCTGACTGTAATCCTAAGCTGTATTTATGCCATATTTATTTTAATGCTGGGGGTTGTGGTCTACATTGCGGATCTCATCACCAGGAACGCAACAATGGCTGAGGTCAGTAACACAATTTTTATTTACAATAACCTTGATCTCCTTATCTAAACTATTTTTAGTATAGATGCAATAAACTAGAAGGTGTTCTCGTTCTCAATTCGTCTCACAGTATTTTAGGCAGAGCAAAACCCAGTGAAAATTACTCAGCCCATTAAAATTATAACACTTTATTATTTCGTATAGATTTTTTGTACACATCGACAAGGGTTTCCTTTTGTCATCCTAGATGTAAATAAATTCCATTGCAGTTTGTGAACTACTTTTAGTCATATATATTTTTCGTGTCGACTCATTTGGGATTGCAATAATCCAAATATAAAATCCTTAATCTCTATTCCCTTGACTCAAATCTCAATAAACCGACGTAACCCGGATATAACAATGTAGCGGAATTTGAGCGCATTTGATGAAATATAGTCACAGCGGTTAAACAGCATTAACAGCTGTTAAATAGCATTAAACAGCAGTTAAACAGCATTAACAGCTGTTAAATAGCATTAAACAGCAGTAAACAGCCTAAAACAGTGGTTAAACAGCAGTAAACAGCCTAAAACAGTGGTTAAACAGCAGTAAACAGCCTTTAAATGGCGTAGAACATCATCAAATTCAAAAATTTCAAAAATTTGATCTTGTGACCTCTAGAGGTCAAACGGTTGACCTTTGGTCAGGGTCGCCATACTAAATTATGATCTCCTTTCCAACCCCCGTCGATTGACACCAATATCGACATGGGTCATCTGGGCTACCCCCGGGGGGGTTACCATTGCAGCCCTAGGTCAAAGGTCACGGATATGGCTCATTTTCAATAGGCTTCCTCCTCATCCCTCCTCATCCCTCAAGGGTCACGTTTACAAAATTTCAGCTTCCCAGCGCATTTCGTTCGAAAGTTATCGCGCGGACAGACACACAGACAGACAGACAGACAGACAGACAGACATAGTGAAACCTATATGTATCTCCACTTCGTTCCGCTACATAATAATAGAAAACCAAAAGTCATATTTTGTAAATTCATAATAATCATAACGAGAGATGTAAAAACAATTCCCTCTTATTGTTAGTTATAAAGTTAGTGTTATTTGGGTTGGAGAGGAATGAACAAGGTTGACGACATTTTACAAAAGGCATGATCATCATTAAATATTCCTTAACTTAAATTGTATGAATTTAAAACACTCTCCCTTTCTGATTCTTTAGTTATTCAGCGTCTATTTGGTGCTCCTGGGCCTCCTTTGGCTCATTTTCCTTTACTCTGACATCCGGCGACATCAAGGGCTCATGAGAAAAGAACGAGCACGAGCTGAGAAACAATTGTGGTTAGATGGAAAGTCTCCTTGTGATGGAGGAGGGCATGAAAGACCTGAACCATTCCCACCACAGGCGGGTCCTCAAGGTGGTGGTGATGGCGGAAGGGTCGGAAATGGACATCAACCACAACAACATCAACCCCACAAAAGGTCTAATAGTCCACCAGGACCACCACCACCACCATTGACTGAAGTGGTTGAAATGGGCTGTGATGATGCGGTCTCTCATGTCTCAGTCCCTGTCTTACCCTCAAACTCAAGGTCTCTTCAAACCCAAGCCCTCAATTCAAATGGCTACACATTTTGTAGGAGTCGACATTCTGGAAGCTTCTATCTTAAAATTGGAGCTGCAGGTACTTAAGATTTATTTAAAAAAGAAAGAAACACATGATTAGTGAAAGAGCAATTAATGTAATTAGTGACCAGAGGGGTCTAAATAGTACAAAAACTTGTACGATTAGCTTAAAAACTCGACAATTCTCAGAAGAAGGGATACATTTTGTTTATTTTCATTCGTTCCAAGATTTAACTTTTAAGATTTCATATAAAGAAAATTTCAGATTTAAGATTTCAAAATAATTTAAATGGAGTTCACTGCCTATAATCCTTCTGAGAGAGTTTCTAATTTTGAAAAGTTTTGGGTAAATTTTGCTGACTCAATCAATTTTGTGGCTTATTAAAGTTTACTACAAAAGTCTGCAGATAAGTATTACGCCAACAGCCTCCTTGATCCTTAAAGTTCTATTTCATCTTTGTTCTAAAAACTCTTAGGTCTACCAATTTCCTATTACTACAAAATACACAGGTCTCTTCTCAAAGCACAAAGTCCTTAAAATACGAACATTTACGTAGGCGGATGGAGGTTTCCCTTCAAAATCTATTCTGTTTGACTTCCTTTACTGTCTGATTGAATTATGGGTTTTGAGGAAGTTATGTAAATACCCACAAAATCCCTTTCCTTTACCTTATGTCAAACTCAATTTTTGGGAACAAGGGGTTCTATCCCGTTAAAGGAACATATTTTTATGTCCCACTAGTTAAATTGAGTCTCCTTGAAAAGATCATGAAACTTTTTTTATTTTTGAAAAGAGACTCAATTTTACTGAATTTAACTTGTAGTAGTTCAACAACAAAAACAATTCAACACAATAAACATGGTGCTTCATCAAACATCCTTCACCCCAATTAGAGCTATGATTTAATACAATAAATTTGAATTATGTCACTTACTAACCCGTTTATGAACAAGAATTTTATAAAATTGGCAAAACCCAGTTCTTTCATGGGAGATGTAAATATGTAATCGTAGGCCTTAACAACATTTACTGCCATTCTTTGAGCTCCCAAGAGTAACATACATATAACATTTTTGACTTATACAAAGTCCATTGACCCATAAGGTTCTTGATCAATCCATGACCTTGGAACTCCATTTAAGACAAAGAGGTCAAATATAGAATATTGTAGGATACGCAGACAAGCCGTTCTTAAATTGTTTCAAGTGATACTCCTTCTAGAAGGCCAAAGGGATTCTCCTCTTACCACCAAACACGGCCACAACAAAAACAACTTCATGAAGGACCCCCAAAACCCCGCATTTCTTCATCTCCAACAACAACATCCTTAAATTTGATTCTTGTTCTTTTTTTTTCTTTTTTTCCCTTCCCCATCATCCATGATGTTGACGTCCCTAGGGTTTTGCTTCGGCCACTTGATACACTCGGGTCTCTTACTCTGTCGACAAGTCATCTTCTTCACAACGGAGGATCAAAAAGTTTTCGATCGATGTGCCAACGTCACGAACCTCGTCCTCGAGGTCCTCTTTCCCATCTACTCCTTCTTCCTCCTCTTCGTCATCTTCAAGTACTCAAATGTAAGGGAAAAAAGCAATAATGATAAGTGCTCATCCTCCACCATCATCCCTTCTTCTCTATCCCTATCCCAATCCTTCAAAAAAAAAATTCGAAAATCCTCACGAGAACTAAACTAACCCCTATTTTCCCTTAGATAGATAGATAGAATAAGGACATAAGGATGAAGTCGTCTCTTCTTTCCCATGAGTTTCCCTCGAGTCTTAAACTAAACTAAAACTCATCTTCGAGAGGGATAAGTCTTTAAAAAATTGTTGAAGAGAAAGTCCAAGGAATAAGGATAAGTCCTCTTCTCTCTCTTGAGCAAAGCTTGACTCCAGGGGAAAGGGAGAAATCTCCTCTTACTTTCTTTTTTGCTTTCACTCAACTCGTCTCAACTTCACCATTTTTTGTCTTCCTCTCACTCATTTTAACTTGGTTTAAAACTAAAACACTTATTACGTGATGGGAGAGAGGATTGTATAGTAGAATGTTTTTCAAAACTAAATTTTGACTCTAAAGTCTCTCGTCTCCTTTTCCCTTCTTGAATCATCAGGTGAGTAGGGGAAAGTCCAAGGGTTGTTGGTTTTGTTTTGGACTTTTGGAGAAAGTAAAGTTTCTCTTCTGGGCCTAGACTCGTCCCAAGTCATCCCTGAGTGAGATCCTTCTAATGTCTAATTAATTCCTTTTCTCTTATGGATGTACTTGATGGGGACATGAAACTGATGTTACTGTATTTCCCTTAATTGCTATGCTATGTAATTCAATTCCTGGATTTTCATGAAATTTTGAAATTTATAAATAACTTGGCTGAGCCTTCCCCTGCCCTCCTGTGGGGATTCAAGTACAAAACCATTTTTAGAATCTCAATTAGATTTATAGTAATTTACATGTAATTCCTTTAGTGACTACTAGTTTTAAAACTATAAATACACCTTCACCCCATCCGATGTCCTTCATTCCTTTCCTGGCTTGTTTTTTTTTAAAGATATGATTTAGGTATTAAATTGGTCTTTAAAAACTGCTACGATTCTATCTCATTCCAATCTAGGTCATTATAAATCGTCATCAGGAACTCTCCAGGTTTGCTCTTATGCATTGCATATCTGCAAGTCTCTGTATTTGGTTCTGGAGTATTTTGAGAGAGACTGCAGACTCACTTTACCACAAAATGATTGAACACAAACGGAGTCATGGCCTCAGCCCTTCACCCTTCTACCATCACCACCACCACCATCATTTACATCTTCCTCATCATCGAGGTCTCTCAGACGGAGTAAGGGCTCCTGCGGAACGAGAGAGTCTGGAGTCACTCATTGCCCTCCCACTCTCTGTGTACAACCAGGAAAGTGGTAGGTGATCCTTATATGGTTACATTCTACTAATATTATTCTAATGGATTCGCAGGAGAATCCTGGAAGACAGGTTCCACAGTCAGAATCTCTCAAATCTCCTTCAAAAACTTTTTATAAGTTTACCTTTTTGATTCCTTGAGACTTTTTGGTAATATAAAGTTAATAATGTCTCATTCATGGATAAAATCCATCAATCCATGTCTCGGCTCGTGAAGAATCATTCTCAAACTCCAAAGAACACTACAAAGTTATGATTAGGTTCATATGTAGTTTGAAAGTTTTTCTTAATTTTGATGGGTTTTTATTTCCTTTTTTTTTTTTGATTTCCCCTCAAATCCATCTATCTTAGGAGAAAGAGAAGATAATGTGTTTGACTTTTTAAATGCAACATCAGCAATCACATCTCTGTATGATCCATGTGTGGAATTTTCACCCATCTCTGAGCTGGTTCTCAAAATGTCTCCATACTTGTATCCATTTAGCATTGAGTACAGTATTCTGATTGGTAAGTGAAATTAAGTTGTACAATTAATTAATAGGGAAGCAAAAGTGTGACTACAGTTTCGAGTCCAAGAAAAACCATACATATATAATACCCAATTTTCTCTTCGTCTCTTTCGTAGTTGGGGTCTTGTTCATCATGTGGCAAAATATTGGGAAGGGTGAAGAAAGTCGACGGAGGAGAAGGTTTCGTCTCCAATCCTTTCACTCTCCAACAGAACATGACTTTCCTCCACCAAGTTTCACAAATCACTTGGTAATTCATGCAGACTGTCACTCAGCAAACAAAGGGCTCTTTGCTGGACTCCTCGTCCTTGTTGGCTCAGTTGTGAGCGTCATTATTTTCTACATTGCATTGGATGACTCTAGTAGTGGTTTTGCGGCACAGTGGGTCAACCTCACTTCTCAGGCTGTCCTCCTCGTCCTCATGATCATCACGGTCCTTGTTGCCTACAGACAAATTACAAAGTTGGATGTAAATATGCATCCAGTTTCCCTCTTGGATGATCTTCTGCTCTTCTTTTGTATGCCGTCGTTCTTCCTGTACACAATCTTTACGGTCGTTCCAGCCATGGCTCATCAAGACTACTTTGCTATTGTCGTCTGTACCCTTCAGGTGGGGAAAATCATCTTAAAAGATTATTATTAGTGCTAATCACAATAAGAGTATTTACAAAAAGTTTATTAAGGGTCATGAAGATTACGGCTGCACGTTCTAGATTTGAAAACTGTAAAATATAACGTCTAACCATAAAGCCTAGATTCATAAAGTCACTCTTAATAGGGAAATATTATTTTTTATTGATTAAGTTTGAGTGAGGGAGTAAGTAATTGTCTAGTCATTCTTTGACTATATGTTCTATTATTAATTTGAGTGAAAGTTTCTGAGTTTTTCCCAAATATTTTTTTTATTTCTACTTCTACTCAACCCGGAAAGCAAAGAAATTGAACTTTGTACAGATTGATGGGGAGGGAAAAGTTTGTTTTGCTATTTCCTGAAAGTCATTTTATGAAATATGGCCCAGAGACTTCGTTTGAATGTCTACATATATAGGGACCTAAGCTCCTTACGGAGCCATTGTACAAACTTATTGCATGGAATTTCCAGGGCCTTTGCTCGAGTGAAAGACCTCTTTCCATATCCAAAACCAACAGGTGGAACACTCAATGTGTAACATAAAGAATTACATTGAGTCCCTCAAATAAAGTTCTGGTTCCTTTTCATCTACTACATTTCGATTTCTGTGGCATTCATCATGGTTTTTTTCATGCATCACAATCAATAGCTACGATTTTGCCAGAACCTGAAAGACGATATGACCAATAATAGATAAATTTTAGTAAATTTTCAATCATGAAATTGGATTTTTATTCTTGATTCTAGATTTTCTAATATATAGCCAACTAATTTTTAGATTAATTAAACAAACATGTAACCTACAAATTAGTAGTTCCTCCAACTTTGAAATCAAATGTAGAAAATTTTAATTTTGTATTAGATCTATCCACTGCAGTTATACAGTAGTAGTCGCATTCCCTTTGAGCTATTAGGACAACCTTTGAAATGAGAATCCATGGGAGCTTAAACAAAATTCCCCGACTCTCAACCCAATGAAGTAAACAGGAGGGGGACTTTTAGGGCACAAAGGGAACCTCAAAAATGTTTTTCCTCCTTTACCGTTCTCTTCCGCACCGTTCTTTCCCCAATACAAAAAATACTAATACACTACGGTTAAACTCCTGGGTGAAAGTAGATGATGATGGTTCATGGGTTTTGGTTGATAAAAAAAATTGAGTCAACTCAAATTCTGTTTATGACAGGTGATTCAAGTGATCCTACAGACGCCCTGCATAATAGATGGGCTCCGTCGGTGTAGTAACACAGAGAAATTGAGACAAGAGAAACCGGGTCGGGAGTTGGTGACGTTCCTGATTGTTTGTAATATTGCAATGTGGGTGATTGAAACCTTTGAGATCAAGTCTGCCTATGCTCAACATGAACAAATCTCTTTTTATGGAAGTATTCTATGGACCCTCCTGAGTCATATGACCCTTCCCCTCACCCTCTTCTACAGGTTTCATTCCTCAGTGTGCCTTGTTGATATTTGGAAGTCAGCTTATGAGACTGGAGACTAAAAAGAAAACATTCAAAAGGTTGAAGGAAGCTCGTTGACCCACCTTTCTCCTTTTCTGTATCTTCTACCACCTGTTTAGAAGAAGGTTCAAGAAACTAAAATAAATTTTCTACAAACTGTAATGTAGGGGAAGACTTCATTTGACCCAGTAGTGGTTGTGCGTTTGAGAAAGAGGAGAAAGCAAGAGTAGCCTGGAGAACTTTCTCTTTTAATAATTATTTGCTAAACATTCAAGTGGATTCTCCTTATATTTACTTACATTGCCCTTCCCTCTTCCTCCCTCTTAAATTAGTGGATAAAATTGCCTTCAAAACACCGTGTCAATGGGATTGGGAAGCCAAGTCTGTATAGCCCCCTCTTCCTCTTGACATAAACAAGACTGAAGTTAAGGAATAGGATAAATGGACATGTTTTTCTTTCATGGTCTTTATTTTGAGGACATCGTCAGTCCAAAAGGACATTCCCCCCTTTTTGTCACCCAAACTTCATTTGCAACTAAATATAACTATTATAATGTACAAATATATTATCATATAAGTATCTTCTGTGTGATTTTCAAATAAGTGAAAGTTTTATTTACTGTTTCTTGTGTGGATAGGTATGTTTATTTATGTTAAGAGTAACAGTCTACAATTTGGTAAACTGTGAGTGGTTAGAATTGTGAGTTCTATAATATAGTTGTTCTAACACAATGTAAATAGGAGAAACCAATGGAAACTCTACTTTCTCTAATCTTAAGATTGAGTGAGTGCTTGAGATTTCTTGTTTAGACATAATTAGCTATTAATGATCAGAGAAAGTCTGGATTAGGGGGCTGATGACGAGATGATGGGTTGGTTTACGTGAGATCTTTAGTGCTCCCGACAGTATAGAATCTTGTACCCCAAGGTTTCTACAAAGGAAAATCTGAACTTCTCTTGAATTGAAAGGAAATGATTTGTGTGGAAATTTGGATGGATCCACCAAACCTTTAACCTGCTCGTTAAATATTAAAGATGGTCTTTCCATTTCATGATTTCTGTGCCCTCTATTACTTGTATCTGTCCTTTTTATACTAGAAAAACTCCTGAAAAGGATTTATGTTCAGCAGCACTTAAAAAGTATTATTAATATTTAAGGATTCATGTACCAGTTTATTTTACTACATTACTGTATTACAAAATGTCAAGAGGTATATTGATCATTAAAGATTAAATAACTTCTGATTTCAGAGTGATATGCGGTAAAATAGAATTTTTCTCATATATTTGTCTGTCTTATCAATATAGTCTCTTTGTTCAATAATTAACTGCATTTACGAAAACAGCTGGGTACCGACCACCATTCATATTTTTTTTCTGATACAAAATTATTTTGCCACTTTATTTTGGCGAATGTTTTTTCCTCACTCTCCTGTCACATTTGATCTCTTGATGTTATTAGTACTTGGTAGGATTCAATTCCTTTCCATTTATCAAATGAGTCGAGATCGAGAGCAATTACTGCATTAAAATGCCAGGGGCACCAGATGAAATGATTCATGAATGGCTATTATTATGGAAAGACTTTATGGACCCTCAAAAACTTTTTCAAAACAGAAAAAAGTCACTCAATCAGTTACTTTTACCCCAATCATGGTCATCATTTTGAAGTGTTTTCTTAAAAATATAAGTTACGAGAAGTGGCGTAGGCTGCACCCGTTTCATCTAGCTCAAAGGCTTAACAAGAGTCCTCTCACCATCTAAAGACCAATCGACTAAAGTCTCTGACTCTTCCAATTACTGTCCCACAACCGCCTAATCAGACAAGACTCCAGGTTTATTTAGGATCCAGGAAAGGAGAAAAAAATAAATAAAAGACTCTCGTCCTATTAACAGGAAATAAGATGTAGCTCAGATGTGGTAATTGCCTTTACTTGTCCTCCATGTGATCAAAATTATTTTTAGGTTTGTTGATAATCTCATTTTAGTGAGAACCTTATTGCCTCTTTGTCTTTGACAGGAGAGTTTAAATATATCGATCATGTTTATTTCTTAAATTATTTGGAGCCATGCCACAAATTTGGGTTTGGGCCTAAATCTTAAAATTTTAAATAATTCTATTTTTACCATTCCTTTGAAATTAGTCAAAAAAACAAACAAACAAAAATCTCCTTTATTACACCTTCTGTCACAGCAGTTTATGATGGTCATTTTGGGAAGATAAAGAGGATGAGTAATAAAGGAAAGATCTTGAAGAGAAGAAACAATGCTTTTTCTCCGCCTTTTAGGTTAAGGAGTGTGTCATCTTAAGAAAAAAAACTACAAAGGGCTTTCTCCCAATCACTCAAATGACCATTTTTGAGGACTCCCAACAACAACATAACAACCTCAAAATCAACTGAATGAGAAGAGACAATGTTGAGTGTCTCTTAAGGATTAGATTTTATTTTCTATCCTCTTGCCTCGTGTCTTGTGCCCTTTGTACCAAGGGTTCAATTTTTTTACTGAAAGGATTTCAAACCAGTAGTCCCCTACTTTTCCCCACATCATAAAACTGACGGACATGAGTCCTTTTATGCCATTTTCTCTCCCTTTTGAAACCTTAAATTGGTCTCTTGTGGTTTCAAAAGAAGTCTCAAGAGGTCAATTCCCCTTTAGAGTTTAACTCCCTCATCTTTGACTCCTTTCTCTCACTTTTCTCTTTCAAAGTTTTTATTCTTTTTCGACTTATTCATCCTCGTGATCGGGAGAGTTGTTAATGGTGGTTCATGATGGTATAGTAGTTGTCCAACACAAACCAAAATCCACATAAGTGGATTAGTGGATGCTGAATATCAACTCAATACTTTCTAAACTTAAGGCCTTGGTTTGGAGAAAGTCCTGGTGGCTACTTACACAGGGTTGTCATTGTCATTTTGAGTCTTTGGGAGGATGAGGTGACCTCCCAATTTAGATGTGATGGGACGGTGGGATGTGAGGGTGAGAATGAAGACCTTGGACTACGTTGAATTACATACAAAAATGGGGATGGAAAGGACTAGAAAATTTAGAGCTGGAGCTTCTTTCATTATAATAGGATTTACTTGAACTCTTAAAATAATGAGGCTGGGAGCGGAGAGGAGGAGGGGCACTGGCCTCCATTTGGATACAGGATTACAATTACCAGTGGCCATTCTTCAGGGTTATGTAAGGGGTTTAAGCTGACAAATAAAATGTCTGGTGATTAGGCTTACATTTAATGGAAATACAACTAAAAATCAAATGTCAAAACTTGTTACTCGTAGCACTAAAAATTTGACAAACATAATGACACACTGCACTTTAACAAGGGTCTTTGGCTTGTTATTAATGTGCCACTGGACTTGTCGCAAACATGTCATATGCAAGTATGAACTTTTGTGCAGAGAAGAACAAAGCATTTCCTGTGATCCCAGTCAGAATTTAGCAGGAAAAGCCTGCTAATAATGTTTGATTTTGATGTGAGACCCTCTGTCATCAGGACAAGACTCATTAAATCGTGACGGCTATTACAAAGAGGCAGACATGAGGACATGCCATGCACTGAGATAGAAACGAGAGTAAATTGTACGTTTTTTATCTTTGCCCAACACTAGGAAATTGAATGAATTAGAATTGGACTCATATTCCTATTCAGGAATGAGGCAGTGTACATACAATATACAAGGTACTTACGCTAGTTTACTTTACTTTTTCGTGATCGTGGTCATACTTTTAAACAAAACCTTCACCGCTCACTGAAGTACATACCTCCAAGTCATCAAAAGTAAACTCCTTGCTCATATTCTTTGAAAGAATTGATTAAAATAATGTGTAATTAAAAGCATCGTACATGTTTGGCAGAATGCTTTGGGCCAGAGCAAACCAAACTAATAAGAGTTTAAAACATTGAATCATCGTCAAATACTTTAAATTGGAGCCATAATGCATTTGACCAAAGCCGTACACCGTACAATGTAGCTGTAGCCCCAAGCTTAAATATAAAATGAAAGGGATAGATTTAGAACTCACAATCAGAAGCAACAATAACAAAACCAATGCCAGATTGGAAGCGGATATGAAAACCCATCATCTAGTCACGAACCAAAAGTACAATACTAAATTTTACAAAATGCTTCATATTTGATGTTAAATGGGTTTTATATAAGTACTTTTGTGATTTTACCTAACCGGAAATACTCAAGGCTTCCTCCAGTAATGGGATCAAAAATATTTCATTTAATGTATCTGTACAATTTAATCTGCTTGTACATTAATATAGCAAGATAATACAGTTATTTTAAGCGAGGAAAGATCAAGGTACTATTTATGAAAAGATGAGTATGAATTGCTTTTTAAATCTGTTTGTGCATATCTTTAAGCTCTGTTACGTCTCACTTTATTTTGGAATGTAGAATTCGAAAGGGGTAAGTTAATGTGGATGTACGACATCGATATTTTCTTTAATTTTTTTTGAATTTTAAGTGTTTGCAAGGCTCTTTTTACCGCTTGTGTTTGCAAGGTTTCTAATTTGTGATTAAATCTTATAAACCCCGAAGGTTTGTTTAGTTTCTGGTTGATCTTATTTTGTTTGTGAGAGTACAGAGAGCCCAAAACCAGAACCACTGACTTTACATCAGAATTTTATGACTAACAAAAATCATTTAAAAGGATTCATACATAGAACAAAGATAAAAAACGATACATGTTTGATCATTTTTTGAATATTTTGAATCACAATGCAAACAAAAACAAAATGGCACATAAAAAGCTTTAAAAGTACTTTTTCTCACAGAGATAATACTTTTTGGTAATCCCAACTCACTCAAAATTGAGCGTTTTACTTCAGATTTGTCTTGTGTAAAACCAAAAAAAATGTACGGCATTGTTTCAGAACCTGGATTTGAAGAAGTAATGGACAAATGTATATAAAGTGTGTATCCAGGAGAACTTTATTTTTGGTTTCATCGGATACTTGAAGAGCTTTCACCGCTCATATGGATGATAGAGGGAAAACCTCAAGTACTCACTCACTTTATTTTGATACACTTTCTTGATCCTAAGAGCCTCTCACAAAATTCCCAGAATCTAGTCAAAGAGGGATACTTTTACCTTAATCAAATAGACCATTTTTATGACAATAAAATTACAGGCCCGAACACAGTAGAAAGTAATGGTAATCAGTGTAGTTGTTGATCTTGTTCTGAGCTTAGGTGACCAAGCAAATTAAATTTTATTTCAGAAAATCTGGTTTAATTAAGTGTCGATGAACGGGAACAAGAAAATGTTCAATATTTGATGTGAAATGTCGAAAACTGCGGTTTTAATATTTAATGGCATGAAATTTATCTTTTGAATGCGCAAAACATAAATTTATGTCATCCCTCTATCCTATACTAGTACATCTTCCTCATGATAAATAACAGGTTTCCCTCAGCTTCATTTTATCCTGTAAACAAAAGAATAAGTCCATAGAATCCAATCCCTTTTCTCTCTTCCTTATCCTTAAACAAAGAGACCAAATGGAAAGCTTCTCAAGAAATAAAAACTCCATGTAAACTACCTTTTGCGGAAATACATCTATATGAACAAATACAATAATGAAAAAACCAAAGGGACACAAAAATACAACTTTCCTCCGTTCAAACTCTCAACTTGTAGATTCCAAACTGCAAATAAATAATAGGAAGGACACATCTTTTGGATCTACAATCTACATCTTTCTTACACGTTCATTCAATAGAGCTAAAAACGAGGATTCTTCAAAGGGCTTAACGATAGCGAGGTAAAAGGTATTAAACCAAAGGATAAAGTATGAGAACATGAACTGAACTAAGGCAAGGATATTGTAAAAATTCTCATTTTTATTATTATTATTATTTTCTCCTTTTTCATAAAATTTTGTGAATAGGTAGAACAGAACACACACAAATAGATGAGTCCTTTGGAACCTGGATAGGGTTCCTACCTACGTTAGACTATATAGTGATAAGTTTAAGGAGGAGAACCATTTATAGGATCCGGAGACTTAAATTTGAAAGTGTATCCTTGTTTAAGTTGAGTTTGAGTTCAGCTTTTTGGTCTATCTCCATTTCTCCTCTTGTTTTTTCTTTCCTTTCTCTCACTTTCTCCTCATCCTCCTCAAGATTAAATTGCTAGCAACCTGTGGCGTTCCATCCAATTTTGTGACTGAGGACTTTCTCTTGAAAAAAGGAGAAAGTTTGCTTTCTCTCTTCCATCTCTTTTTGTAGGTCTCTGAGACTCACTACTACTACTACTACTACCAGAAAACCCTGACTTGGCTTGGGATGGATTGTTGGTAGGGTTTCCAAGGACCCCAAGGAAAAAAATAGATGAACTTATTCTGAGATGGTTACCCAAGAATACCCTAGGTTTACTTTTATTCCATTTTTACCTGAACCTATCCTGGGAAATCTGTGAAAGGAATGGAATGGGTGACGACGGTGAGATGAGGTTGAGTAAGAAAAAAAGACGATTTTGAATTTATGAGCTAGCATTTATTTTGAGTCGAGATTTTTTTCTTCTCCTTCTTTTAGAGTTACTTTTTTTCTTCGGATTTAAAATGATGGGATAGAATTTCTTCTCGTGGAGAGAAGACAAGGAAACTCAACGAACCGACGACGACCCTCTAGATAGAGCCTTTATATTCCTCCTTTTCTTTCATTTTCATTTTTTTTTTTGGCTGAATTTTTTTTGTCACTTATTGGGTACATGGCGAAAGGGTTTCGGATTTGAGTGTCCTTTCCCTGCACAGAAGATAGGATCACATTTTAACTCTCGATTCAGTGAACAGGGTAACGATGAAATGGTTCCCATATTATTATTATATGGGTCCAATCTCCCTCCATCCTATTTTCCACAGGTGGGAGTCTAAAGGAAGTTTTAAATCTAAAAAGGAGTCTAATGTAAAATCAATCATCATCATCCATTCATCCATTCAAACAGTTCCAGTTTGGTTAAATTGGCTGGAGTAAAATAGCTTTGCACTGGATTTCATTCAGGAATTTGAGAAAGTTTCCCATTGTTCATCCTTTCATTTTATCCGCATCTTTCAGTTTTATTTCAAAATATATGGAAAGCGTCTAATTAAGAATCAATAAATTGGATATAACCGTCGTTCCACATGTAAAACTTATATGTGAATATGATGGATTTTGAAAGAACTTTTAATTTAAATTCAAATCCTTCTTATCAGCGTAACCAAGCCAAACATGCTGAACGACGGATGAGAAATACAAAAGGGCATTGATTGTAGCTTCAAGTTGAACAAATTACTTTTGTTGTTATAATATCTTTTCTGGCATTCCATTAGGTCTTTCACATTGATCCCATATACATTAAAACACTTTTTTGAAAAACTTTTCAGTATTATTTATGTTTACTGAAAAGGGGTGGTCGATCCGTCTATGTTATTTTGTTGTAATTTGTAATCCATTGAAGAGATAACTCACCTGTTCCCTAGAGGGACCGAAAAAAAACGTACCCTGGTATCCAAGAATTACTAAAAGCTAAGGAACCTGAGACATTCCAAAAGTTATGGAGAGAGACTTACCTTGAGCCCAATCTACAGACTCAACCAAGGAGGAGAAAGCAAGAAGGGTGTTGATGTGATGATACCGGATACCTTAGAGTCTCATTTTACAACGACAACCCAGACTAAAAGGACCATAAAGCTAAGATTTATCTTCAATACACCAAAATATAGGACATTCATGGACTTTCCTTTCTTAAACTTATTTATTTGAGCTTTTTCTCTCTGTTCAAATCCAACTCTCGAACGTTTTTCTGGCATATCTGCATCTACCGAGATGGAAAAGCGTGGGAGCCTCTTTAAGAATTCTAATAGGTTTCACAACTTTTATAATAAATTTAGGCCTAAATATCCAAATATTTATTTTGGTCAAAGTATTCAAAATGTTCAAAACATAAATCTGGATAAAAGCATGTATATTAAATAAACCCTCTTAAGGACGGATATGAAGATGGGTTGCATTGAGGGAAATTTTTAAAATGTGGACATTATTTTAATTAAGGCAATGATTTTTCCACATTTGTCATTCATGAGTTGTGTATGGGGTTCAGCTAATCAATGTGTCTTGAAAAGTAGTTCAGAAAGTGATCAAATCCTGTGCTCGATTGGTGTTTTGTAGACGTAGGAGTGACTACATTTCACAAGAACTCAATGAAACGTTAAGGTGGCCGGGACCAAAGCAAATGTTTGTGAAATCAATCCTCATTATTATGTTTAAGATCATGAATAATCCTTGCTCTCCTGAATATTTCAAAGATCTTTTCCTGACCAACTCCCAAATTCATAGTCACGGGACGCGTGGCGCAGCCCGGCTGCACTATGGTATGGCCCCTTCAAGTGAAACAGGGAAAAAGTGCATCCTTGTGTCTGGGAGTCAACTCTGGAATTCTGTTTCTTTTCCTACAAACATCTCCTTTAACTTATTTAAGACTTATGTTTTCAAAAGTTTGACCGTATTTAAGTATTTAGGTACGTTGTATTAATCTTAATTTTAGTTAATGTGTTCATTCCTTGTGTTGCTTATTAACTGGTTCTAAATGTCACTAGCGTAATGACCTGTTTACAGGGTGCTGGGTTGATGAATAAAATTTAAATGTAAGGGTTAATTTTAAAAAAATGAAAAATAAATAAAAATGGGGGGAAATTTGAACTCGAAGTGAAAGCATGCTTTTTAATACAGCTAGTGCTTCAAAAATTCAGAACGTTTGGTTTTCG
>JAQIYE010000136.1:0-16776 GCA_034699765.1 Xenyllodes armatus
ATAGAGGGCTATGTCATCAGCATACATTGTGTAACTACATTGTACAACATTTCCAATATCATTGATATAAAGAGAGATATAATATAATATAATATAATTGTTGGTTTCCTCCGCCCAAACGCCCTTTTCCTTGATCGAACACAGAGATCCTTCATCCATCTAAAAAACATACCCGACTCGAAAAAAGTAATTTTGTGCTCTTTTCTACTTTTTTACCCGATTTTACCCATTTCATCAGCCCCTTTCCTTCTCCGAAAAATTCCCATCTAGGCGTAGAAAATTGACATATTTTTAGGTATTTTTTTAAACAATGACGAAGGCTATTACAATCACACAGTCTATCCTATCCTATCTGTATCATGTTTTACCAATACGCATGAGACCATTATGCTTTATATATTACGTATTCTATTCATCCTTCATGGAGTGTTATTGTTATACTTTTGATTTAAGATGGTTATTTGGTCAATTATACTAACGAAAGCAACACTGGAGTATTTAATTTTGTCGAAGTTTACATGGTTTAATGCTTCTTAAGGGGTAAAACGGTGATTTTTTGCAGAATCAAAATTGGCAATTTCTTAAAGACTCCAGAAATAGAATAGGGGTGAGCTGCACTTAACGCACTATAATAATTGAGCTATGCTTTGTCTTAAAATAATTTGGTTCAAGAGACGCCACTGGCCACTCAAGTATCTCAAGTGTGCTTAAGTACCTGTCTCATCATCATGCATATACGAAAGTTACTACGAAAATGAACAACCAGAAAGCATTTATGAAAAAGGCCTTTGTCCATTCCATAGTCTTATTACTTACATACATCCCATCAAATCACCCCGTGCCCACCTGTTTTTTTCAATTGTAGTTTGTATTTATCATTGGGAAAAACTATTGTTGAGGCTGAGGAGGAGGAGAGACAACCAAAATGTATTGTACTTTTGTATTGTTCTTTACTTTTTAGTCTGTTCATAGACCCCAAACCTTCAAGTTGGGCCATGAAATTTTGATACGAATACATTTTAGACTTGGTTTGTGAACTAAATTCCCACAAGCCAAACTTATACAAATATTCTAATTGTAATCTTTGTAATGTGATCTTTTCAGAATTCGGAAACAGTTTTCAGTAAACCAAAAATCCGGAGGTATTTTAACCGGAAGGATATTATTTGGTGTGAATTGTGAGAAAAATATTTTAATTCTGAATCCGGAAGGGCCGAATCCGGACGGACGTGGTCAATAATTGTCACCTGAGCTGCTCTAAACCCTATTTTATGTGCAACCTTATCAATGAGAAACTTGGATCACGCTGTGACTGTGAACAAGTGATTTCATAGGAAACCGGAAGAATCCGTGGACCAAAACCGTGATTTTACTCTAAAAGGCCCTTTTGTGTCCGTGTCCGGTTTTAATTTCATCCTCTTTCCTCGACTTTTGACCCGATCCTCCACCCTTGGACGGACGGGTCACCTCTCACAAGCCCTCACAGTGGATTTCTCACGTTCCCTCGTCTCGTCATCCTCTACTCCCCCATCATCTACCTCTAACTCTGCAGCTGCCGTGACCTCTACTGGGAGTTCATATTACTACTCAACAACCCCCACGACCTCAGCCAGCTTTTGTACTCCACTCACATCCACATCCACCACCCAACTGGGTCAAGGTCAAGGTCAAAATCCTCATCATCATCATTTCCTTCCATCCACATTCCCAAGTCCACCACTCTCCAGAGGTTCATCAGCAGGGAGTGGAGGTGGAGGTGGAGTGACCTCAAGTCCAGTCGTTGGACTAGCTGCCATGGCTTATCTCAAGTCAACGTATCCTGGAATGAATGGTCTTGGATTTGGGATGGGAATGGGACCATCACCAATCCTCGACAGTGTGGGGTCAGGTGGGGTTGGTGTTGGTGGATATGGTCATCCAGGAGGGATGGACTTGTGTAAGTATTACATGAGTGAGTTCAACTTTTTTTTTATTATTCTCGTTCGATTTAGTTAGTTTATGATGGCTATGACATGACACGACACTGTCTCAGGGTCAATACTTTTAAGATGCGGTTTCAAAATGAAAATTTTGACCTTGCATGCTTAAAAGTATATCCTATCATGAGTTTGATCTGTTTTGCATTATACTTCTTAAGCATAAGCGTTAAAATTAAAATGGCTCCTCCAGTTCAGCCAGACTTGTTTTTGTCTTCTTTACATTTTAAGAGCTTATAAATCTCTCTATTATCTGCCTGTTAAATGAAGTGGGATGTTGATGGGACCTCAATCTCACTTTTGTCTCTTGAGGAGAAGATGATGTTAAAGATGTCTCCGAGATGAGAGTTCCAAGGCAGATTCTCTGCATTTTTCTTTTGTCTCTTGTCCCACTTGTCTCCTGATGGTGGTGGTGGTGATGACACTTTTTGATAGGACCCATCAACCATCCCTCCCTGGTCAGCCATCATGGCTTGATCTGATTCAGTGCTCGCTTATTGTAAGATCAGGTTCAGTCTTCCCCTATTTAGTCTTGATTTGTGGCTGTTTTAATTTTGTTTTCTTAACCCATTCCGACTTGAGCACCGAATTATGACTCTGATTGATTGAAGTGTCGTCGTCATGTCCAGTTCATCACCTGTAATTGTAAATGGTTTCACCTTATATCTTTATCTTATTCTGTCGGGAATGACCCTTATAATTTGATTTGATTTTTTTTTGGTTTTCCCTTCGTCGCCTACTTTAGGTGGACCAAATACAAGAAAACAAAGGCGTGAGAGAACAACTTTCTCAAGGGCTCAATTGGATATACTTGAGTCCCTTTTTGGAAAGACTCGATATCCAGACATATTTATGAGAGAAGAGGTTGCCCTTAAAATAAATCTTCCTGAGTCTCGTGTTCAGGTGAGACGAGTTAATATTAATATTATTCTTTTAATTTTTGGAGGTTATCCGCTTGAAAACATTTCAAAACGGCTGCCAGGATGTGATGCGCTTGATTTGAATTTGCCGGGAGAAATTGCATGCGCACAGGGATTTTGAGCGCTTTGCTAAAACGGTTCTCTGCGCTCTAGGGCATTACTAACTGATACATTTTTATTTTTGGAATTTGTAAAATTCTTAACGTTGAGCTTGAGTTTGGAACCTTCATGAGTTGTCTTGAAGTGAATTAATTTGAGTGACATAAAGTCGTCTCTTGTTAGACAGTTGAGAAGAGTAAAGCCTTTGGTAAAAGCATTTTTCCTCCATTTTTTCATTTGCGTTTTCTGCTGGCCCGGTCACGAAAGTGGAGACAGAAATCGCCGGAACTTTGAGTTTATGGTAGAAAACTGAGGTCAGGATTAGATGTGTTTTATGTGGAGGGGACTCGGAACTTAAAAGTACGAAGACTTGAATGCCTGACCGCATAAAACTCCATGCATGACCCACTCTGTGTTAAAGTTGTTTTCTGCTGGCAATGTTGAGAGGAAACCTAAAACAATATTAGATCCTTTCCAAATTTGGGTTTCCTCTGGAAGACACTTTTAATCCGAAACAGAATCACATTGAAAGATTTTGAGAAGTTCTAGGGACCCATTTTAGTTTTTTTTGTATCTTCCTCTTTTCTGTGATACTTTTATGTTCCAACTTTTCTTCGAAATTCCCAAATGTCTCCAGTCAACTTTCTCCAAAGAAACTTTCTAAAATCAACTTCAGAAAATACTTTTAAGTCATGAAAGCAAAGGGATTTTAATGCATGCTCTAAGCCTTTATGCACTTTTGTTGAACTCATAGTTATACTTTCATTTTTCATGATCTGTTCAGAGTCGTGAATATTAATAAATTCATGATCCGTCACTCCGCTACTTGTTTGATATGTAAAAAATGCTAACTTGACATTAAATCTCAATCTCACGCTATTCTGAACAAGGTCACACACAAAAGTGTCGGTGGACTTAAAAGTGGCTCCTGGCTTAAGTGATTTCTATTTGTTTATTTTACACAACAGGTCTGGTTTAAAAATCGACGGGCCAAGTGTCGACAACAATCTCAACAACAAGCGGCTGGAATAACCCCATCCTCTGGTACACCTGGGAAAAGGGGTCGCGTGGCCAAAGGGCTCAAGGGCTCTCCTCAATCTGTCCCACAAACCAATTCCTCATCTAACCTCAACAATAATAACAATAACACCACCAACTCACATTCCCTTGGGTCATCACAAGTCAACTCCTCCTCCTCCCTAAATCAACTCCTTCATCATCACAATCAACATTTGAATAGTCCTTCATCACATTTGACCCAGACCGGTCTGACCCCAGCTCGGGTCAAGGATGAATACATACTCTCAACCACTGGTGGTGGTGGAACCCCGACCTCACCCCATTCAGGGTCATATCCCAATAAAGGAAGTTCATCATACATAAAGTCAGGGTCACCAACCCTTAGTGGTAGCCCGGGGAGTTCATCCCTTGGAGGAGAAGAGGGAGGTTCCTCAAATAGTAATGGTGGTCTTTACCCTGGCCTCATGAATCCTCATCATCATCCTCACCTCACTCAAATGACCCATGGGTCAACGACCCTCTTAGAGGCTGGCCATTATGGGACAATGACCTCAGGAGGAGCTGGAGGAACTCCTAGTTTCCCATGGCCAGACTTTCATCATGCTGCTGGAACTCCTGGAGTTGGATCCTCAGCGACCCTTCAAAGGGCCTCACCCATGACCTCTTATCCAGGGTACAAGGGTGGGCCAGGGGGTTGTTATGGTGGGGCAGGGTACGCGGCTGCAACAGCAGCTGCCTCTTACTACACGAACATGAATATGAGTGATTATTTTAACCCTGGTGTTCATCATAGTGGGTATCATCCCCATCATCATCAAATGACTAATCCTTATGGAGGTCATCATGGTCATCATCCTGGATTTGGGACTCGAACCCCTGCAGAATGTATGGCTGATTCGTATGTTAATGTTGGGATCCCGGAAAAGTATCAAGTCCTTTAATTAATAATTTTGCATAGAATTTGCATGTTTTTGCTCGTTTTTTCTCAATCTCTACACTGGTATAAAACTTTACCTTGTTTGTGTTCAATTCTTAAGGTTTGGCATGTTGCACGCGTATATACGGAATACCAATATTTCTATTGTTTTTTTATTGAAAATATATATTTTAATGTAAACCTTGTTTTATAAAGGTTTTTATATTGAGGAAAAGGAAGGGATCAATCCGAAAAATTTAGATTGCATATTGCATAGTTTGTTTAAGGTAGTGTATAATGTGCAATACTTAAAAAGTTGAATTTTGTCTTTCCGTTTCGGGATGGCATTTTCGAAATTATAAGGGTTTGGACGCATGATCTGAAAATTGTAAACTACAATAACAATACCCGCCCGGGTACTTACCATTCGTTTCGTTGTGTTATCTCAAGGTACCCCCAAAATAAAATGTAATTGTGCTTGAATGTACATTTTAAACTATTGTTCAATATGTAAATACATTTTTTGTAATTTATCGTGAAAGTCGCATGACAAATATTATTGTTTACTTTTGAAAATTTGCCAATACATATTATTAAAAAATTCTCAAAAAGTCAATCATTATCTCTCTCATAATTATTGTAATGATAATTAAGGTAAAATATTGGAGGGGTTCAAAAAAAATTAAGAGCTTATAATATGTTGTAATCGTAACTATTAATTAGTAATAATCTTTTGTTATTGTAAAGATACGAGGATTCCTAACTTTACTAGAAATGTCTATTCAAAATTCTAAACGTTATATGATCCAAAGTTATAAAGTTGTAAATAAATCTTTATAGAAACACAAAGGTAAATATGAAGTGGGATCATGCGGTTTGTTTGATACACCCGATTTTGGCTATTGAAATCGTGGTTTAAATGCTCGTTTCATTACATTGATTGTTTCAGAATTTTTAGAAACTAATAATAAATTTTAGTCGGAACTCGAAATCATACAAGCAAACCATATGCAGGAAATTTTTATTAAACAATTCACTATAGAATTTAATGATTACTTTTCTATGTACTTTCGTATTTCTAGACTCACAAATTTGTGGTTTTGTAAAGAGATCTCCCATGGTGTAGATTGCAATTTAAAATTTGGGCATCCAAAAGGCAAATAATACTGAAAACACTTCATGCAGTCTCAAACAAATAAAATTTTACAAATAAGTTGTGTTAATTTCGGATTTTATAGGAATAATAGCCAAATAATAGCCATTTTCCGGGATGCATGCCGTTCCACACAACACCTGCAGCAGGAGTTTTTATTATTAGGCCGGATCTAAAACTAAAGTGAAGCTCTCAGGAGTTGACGGCACAGCGGGTCGTCTGTATTTTGCTTGGAACTTGACACAAGTTGTTTACACTTCCTGGTTGGATTTCATTTTTGGTTTTGGAAGTGCCCCAGAAATCCGAGACCACAGATTCTCTTTAAAACCCGGGTAATAATGGCACAGGGAGGAAATGATACCACAAATGAATGAATCAAGAAGTGGCCCTTCAAAAAACTGACTTTAAAAGGTCAAATGAGGATGACTTTAAAATTTAATATGTGCAAGCCCCCATTGTTCCATAGTTCATAAAATATATTAAATATTTTGCGAGGAGGATCCAATTGTAGGATTAATCATGCGAACAAAATTCAAGGAACAAATTTGAAATTTTTAATAAATCCTTGCAAATTACTTCCACAACTTAAGCTTGAAGTGAATCGAATAACTTTTATATCAAAATTCATATCATATCCGCTTTTTAAGAAAATCCATCATCATCATCCTATACAAATATGAGAAATGTTATGAAATTCTAAAATTGTGTGAGAAATTTTACAGTCTTTCAGGTCTTCCTTGTTCAAAAACCTACAAAATCAGTTTCCAGTGTGAATCAGAGTTGAACAAATATAAAGTTTTTGTATCAAAAGAGGAAAAGGAAATTCGGTGTCTGGGTATTTCACGGAGGTTTTATATTTTCTTCCGTTTCCGGATCCCCTTTCTTTAACCATGTGGTGATGTGATAATAATGATATCATAATGTGGTCGTCGTCATCCTGATGATGTGGTGACAATTGACAATCAAATAGGAATCGGGACGACAACGACAAGTGTCCTCATTCCCATGAGTCCACTTACCAATATGTCACCCTCATCGGATCGAATCACCACCCTTCATATCCCCTCACTTAAAAGTCGATCAATTTTAATTTTTGAGATTTGAAATGATGAGGTATTGGTGTGTAACATTTTTTAAATAAGATTTTGATTTGCTATAAAATTTGGATTCGGATTAATTGGCCAATTTGGTTCAAACTTTCTAAAGTGGAATCAAGACTATACCCTGCGATCATAGCATAAGATTTTTAAAGAAATCTTAAATATTTTCTTTGAACATTCCGACAGACAATCGAACAATTAAATTCTTGAGAACAAAGTTATTATGGTTAACTTCCTTTGCTTTTTCATGTTGACCCACCCGCTCTCAATCTCAACCGCTTCTTTTGTCATCATCGTCCTCAAGAATTTGTCAAATAATACGTCTCTCTGTAAAATTTTGATTATTGTTGAAGTCATTCATAAAAGTAACACAACAGCTTGAAGATCTCCATCTATCTCACCTCCGATTTCTATTGATTTCTATTCATTTTAGGTCGGAGGTTGGGACTTTTTTGGAAAGTGTCAAAGTTCAAAGTAAGATCTTGGAAACCACACAAGGAGAGATGTTATTTGCTTCAGAACGAGACGAGACAAGGGGATAATTTGAAATCTATTGGTGTATTCTCAACAAGGACCATGTAAATGCTTCATTCTTCTACCAACTACAAATATCTTCAAGATTTTACAAACAATTGTAGGCGGAACTGTCAATCAGAATTTAGATTGGAGGAACCTCCGTGTCAAAAATTACACACAAAAGTAAACTTTAACATTTTTGGGCTGAAAACATTTATTTCTTTAGGAGGTTTCTGATCGGTCTCTATGAATTCTGGTTGATATTGTTGATCTATTCGAGCAAACTGTCCAAGTAAGCTGTCACCAAACTGATGGAATCGTACAAAAAAAATATAGCGTCAGTGGAGTACCTTCTCATCGTCAGATTGCACCCAATGTCACACCCTGTGACACAGTCTTGAACGCGAGTCCTGACATGAAGCATGAAAATTATGAACTAAATTGTCAAAATTATGCCACTGACCATCGCCACTTCCACGGTTCAAAGTGTTGATTGATCCCCTTTTTGCATTTTCACTAGAATTTTGATTGTTCTCGTTCCCCTCTACCGAATTTGTTAGAACGAAACGACATAAGGATCAAACAATTTTTGGTTCCAAGATCCAATATTCCTAAAATACACAGTATTTCACATTCATTCATAAATGGTTCAAAATACCTAAAAGGGAAGAAAAAATAATTTTCCAATCCTTTCCACAACAAAAGAACGCGAGAAATGCCAAAAAATGAAGGGATCACAAATAAGACCTTTCCGATTTGTACAACAATGAAATTCCCAACTTTTGTATATACACAAATTGTATCAAACATTCAAACAACAACGGTCCTCATCACCAGCCCCCTGATGATGATGGGTAAAAGTCGGGTTAGGTCCACTGCCATTACCCGCCTCAATCATCAGTCAAGACCCGTTCACAACAACAACCGCAAATAATGAATAATTGTTCAATTGTTATTATTTGTATTCCTATTTTGATGGTGTTGGGGAGAGAAAACGGGTATTTCAGGTCAATTCAATTGGGGTATGTATTGTCCTGGAAGGAGGGAAGGAGGACGATGTTTGGGACAAATAAGCTGGAAATTGAAAAAAAGGCTTGACAGATCCCAAAATGCAATGATGATGAGATGGAATGGGTTTCAATTATTTGCTAAAGTTCCACACCCTGTCAAAAGACAATAAAACGCTGATTTGTTCGCCTCCTCCTCCTCAATTTGGGTGGGTTTGACCTTTGATTGTGGGTTAATCAAGTTACCACAACCAATTTTATGATATTTGTCAGGGTATGAGTTAGGATGCATGATTTCACGGATAATTATTCCGATATGAGGGAGCGTTCGTTGATTAGACGGACTGTCAACATGTATAATTTGTGGTAGGACAAAGTTCATGAGGCTATAAGCTTCAAGATTTCCTGAATATGAATTTAAATTTTTATCAACGGGTAGAGATTCGAGGATTTTATATCAAACCGGACTTTTCCATTTGTATTGACTTTTATTCAATCCAAATAGTCGAATTTCCTAAATAGAAACATGGGCCACAAAAATCTGAAAATGGTAACATCATTTTGTGGTCAGCTCGAGTTCCCACGCTCATATGTGAACTGACCTTTGACCGTTAGCCTCATTATGACTTCCGGGATGAAGACCTCCTGAAAAGACCAACTTACATAAAAGTTCCAATAAATTTAGTTTTTGAAATATTTTGATATAAAATGCTTGTATGGTCTCCCACAGAATCTGAAACATATCCAGTCAGTGCAGTGGACCGTTCACGCTTCAATAAAAGGCAAACAAATTATATCGGTTCGGGGTCCTTTTGAAGGAAAAAAGTGATGATAAATGGACGAGTTACCTCAAAATTAAATTGAGGACAAGTGAGTGTGTTTTTCTTTATATAGATTCTATGTGTCCCTTAGGAGTCCGAGTCCGAATAACTCACTCCAATTCAAGTAAATAATTCAAAACTTCGTCTTACAGTATTTAGCCTTCGCCCTTGGTCCGAGTGTTTAAAAATGATTAAAATTCTATTTTCATTTCGGGTAGTTGTATCAAACAAGTCCGAGCTCTTGATAATGGATCTGATTCCTGTTCGAGTCCGAGTCGACTGAATAGGGATTACAATTACAAGCTTTGCGTGGGAGACGACCCAAAGGATGATGATGGGACCTTCACAAGGGGTTATTTTGATTTTTCTCTTAATAATCTTCCCCCATAAGAAACTCCAAAAGAAAGGCATCTTTCTTAAAGACTCCTAAAATAGAAAAAAATAAAATCTTTTTCCTTCATTTCATTCATCACCAATGAAAAAAAAATGTTTTGTTGACTAATAAAATGAACAAATCATGAAAAGAATGAGAAAAAGATAGAATCTCCGTGAGATCTTCACTGCTTCTCCTTCTTCATAATTCTTTCTTATACTTTTAAGGGAGATTCCCTGAAAAAAATTAGACCTGCTTGCCTTTTTAAAGGATTCCAGATTCAATTGTGTGTGAATTGAGTCCGGAAAAGGAGGAAGATCAAAAAAAAATTCCTTTTTAAGAAAATAAGATTTTTTTCAAGATTTTTATTTGTACAGATCGTTTATAAAAAATATGATCTCATTTACAGGACAATACGTGAGAAGAGATAATAATTTCGGAAAGGAAGTTTACTTAACATTAGTGATGATAAATAAAAACGGAAATGGTTTTCAGATTTTATTTAAAAAATGTTATTTACGACCTCACATAATACATTTTAGTCAAATGCGGACAATTTCGCAGCTTTTGAAGGACTATTGTGCAAAAATATCTGTTTTAATCAGAAATCCTAAAATAACTGGCATATCAAAATATGGGCTCTTTAACTACAATACTAACTATTCTTATTTGATTTCTAAAACGGGCTCGAATACTCGAAATGAACGAGCCTTTTCAAAAGAAATATTACTAGATCCTAATCGATCCTTACAATTAGTAATCTTAAGGGACCGATTGGAACTGACCCTCTGGACATACAGCAGTAGTTATAGTATCATTAAACAAAGATCAAAACAAATGAAACTAATCCTCAAATCCGAAACCACATGGATATGCAAGATTATTATATTTATTGTTGTCATTTCAAGGTTGTCCTCAAATTCCATTTCCAAATTTACTTCCTTTCAATTTGGATCTGACAATAGATAGATTAACAATGATGAGGATGAGCATGAGGCTCAAACCCCAAAAAGTCCTCAAAAGCCCATTGAAATGATATCACTTTTGTAGTGGGTTTATAAGATGACTTTTTTGGTTGGACCACTACTGCTGGGTCGCCTGTCAAACGCGTGAGGGGTCACGTGCAGTCATGGAGTTGTTGTCGAGCTGACCTGCTCACAAATTGGCTGGGGAGGACGACTCCACTCCACTAATCCTTCCATAACAATTTACAAAGGAAGTCGATTTCTGAAGTCTAAACAAAGTTTGGGTACCTTGACCTCATAATGACCTGAGCCAAAGGGGCTTGACTCCATGTTTTCACCTTACTTAGCCAAAATATCCTGGTGAATTTTAGCTGATTAAATATCCAGAAATGTTCTTTCTTACTTCCGGATGATGATGCTAGGGCTCAAAGCCCAAGCCTCACCCCCACAACAAATGGGATCACCTCAACCATGAATAAATATAATAGGATCTGAAGGGTCAAAAAGAAATTAAAATTCATTCGTATATCGTAGATTTAGTGCACAGGTGGGCCATTAGTAGCAATTTCCAATGATCTACCAGAAAAATATTAATAATAATATTCAATACTAATTTGTAACAGTAACAGATGTTGAAAAATAAAGGGAAACTACCAGAAGTTCAAATATCTATCTATTCCATGTATTTGATTCACTTTTTCTAAAATGAAAGGTTAAAATTTCACGTTTAGGAGTGAGATGAAAATATATGATATCATCATCAAATCAAAAAAAATATCCATTTAATTATATTATTGACCGGAACCACTTCATCAGTTCGTTTCAACCATTTATGCATTTCAAAAACAAGATCCAAATAAGATCACAACTCGTGTATTATCATATGAGCATATCAGGATTGAGCAGAACAAAAAGTTCTGGAGCTGGATTAAAATCTCTCTGTTTTTTTTCACCATCATCCAGAGGTCAAAAAAACAGATCCTATTACGTGATTAGTAATAATTATTATTCAGGTAGGTATGGCATTATGGCTCATGCTGGCTCTCCTTTGTTCTCCTTGTTGTTCCAGCTCATCTGTGACATATTTTACCCCTTCATTTACCCAAAAAATATGGAAAGATCAAAACAAGGAGAAAATTAACAGAATGGAATGGACAAACAGATCCGATATTTTGATTACATTATGATATATTTTAGACCATATATTTGTTAATTTTTAGGAATCAAATGTTACATCAAAAGAAGCCACTTTCAAAGGTCATATATCCATATCAAATGTGCCACTGAGCGGCCAAATACCGTGACCTCCCTCCTCATTCTTATCTCCTCCAGGGTAGGGTGATGGGTGATGTTTAATGTAATTGAAAGTCCCCAAGGGGTAATTTTGTGGCTCTTTGCTTCCCTTCCTTCCTACAACAAACAAAGTAAAGTAACAACTCAATTCCATTAATCAAATAGACTATCATATTATTAGAGGGTGTGTGATGAATGATGTTGATGTGATTTCATTCCTCCAAAGCCCCTGGAGCCTAAAAAAATACACAGCCAAAACCAACGCAACTTCCAAAAGGTCATCCCGAAGGATAAATATAATGGTAATTTAATGGAAATTCACGAGTCTGTTTTTACTTTGTTCTTCTGAGTAAAAGTTGCTTTTGGGTCTTGGGTCAGGTCGACTCTCTATCTCTGTATTTGTGATAAAAAGTTCCATCGAGAGTGGCTTGGCATATTTGGTGATAATGATGATTTTCTCTCAACTTAAATGTTTATCTAAGGGGACAGAACTTAACCCGGGTAAAAACCCGATGAAGAATTGGGACCCGGACTGGCTCCGAAATTTTCGGGACCCCAAGATTTTATTTGATTATTTGCACAGGATTAAATCCGGAAAGTCATTTCCCCTCTGGTTTTGTTTGTTTTTGATCCTCTCTCTTAGGCCGCTTGAGGCGAGACTTCCGGATTTGTGTACTCAGAGGGGCTCTTGTTCCTGGCCAAAAAAAATCATCATAACGGATCCGATTCCTGATAGAAATGGAAATGATACTTTTAATTTGGCATTAGATTGATATTGTAGTATGGTGGTGGTAATTGTGTGACCGCGGATATAATATAATTTTCGGTATTTTTATATGTTGTTTAATAAATTATCAGTTGAATTTAATTAATAAATGTAGGAGCTGTCAAATTGTACACACATCTAAGCATATCATTGTTCAAGGAAAATTAACCAAAAAGGCGTATGCTGCTGTGTCCGTCATTTTTGAAAAAGATGAATATCTGAATATCTTGAAATGAAAAAGTTAGCATTAAATATGGATTAGTTGATTTAGTTGACATGAATTTATTGTGCGGCCATTAAAAGTTGTACCTTTATTCATGGAGTCAACCATCCATTTGAATTAAAAGGTGACCATTAATTACAGGATTATAACTTGTAATGTTTGTAGACTGTATTATGTCATAAGAAAAATTTCTGACCATTCCATGGAAATATATTACTTACACATTATTATTCACCATAAAAACTTTTGATGACGATGACCCCAAAGACATTAAAATCTAAATCAGATTTAATTTTATGAATTGTAGAAATGTCTAAAATGCAGCAATTTGTGCACATCGCGAGCCGCAACCATCATGAAATGTTCTCCAAGCAAGCATCCAACTTTTGATTACGCCTCAAGAAATTGACTTCAAATGACATCACACGCCGGCTAACTCAATATGATATGAGCTGAAGGTCGGACCCATGCAGAAACTGTGTTGCAAGTGTATTAAAAACTAGCCCAAATCTGAAAGATCAACTTTTCAAAAAAAAAAACTTTCAAAACCAGCATCCCTATATAGACACATCTGAACAATACAATTCTCACAACTTACAACAAATTTAATGTTTTAACATTTGTCAAAGATCCTTTAAAGTACTATAGTAGAAGTGTGCCTCGGAAGCAAGTGGGGGCTTAGTTACATTTAAGCCAGACTTAAGTCCGACTTAACATTGTTGAAAATTGGTTCATATAGTCTCCCGGTCCGGGTAAGTAAAATAAGCTCAGTAAAGTCTAAGCCCCAGTTTATGCCAAAGTGATGATGATGATACGAGTTTTGTTAGCTCATCATCATTTACTATTTTCAGCAGGTAACTGCTAAATCCTTCTTGCTCATTTTTTAAAAGTATTAAAAAATTTGGTTGTTGTTGTTGTTGTTGAAGGACTTTAGTTAGTTTGAGAAAGGACTAAATTATGATACCCTATCATCCAGGCTTAAGGGAGATGAGCCCTCACATACCATCCTCTCATCATTCATGAGACATGACATGAGTGATGGAGGTTCAACGTTCAAAAAAGTTTGAGAGACCGGAAATAATCCGGAAGAAGCTGAACAAAAGAAATGTTTGCTGCCCTCGGCTGCAATGATTTGGTTTTTCGGATATTTTAATTTTCCGTGTCAAAAAAAAATCAGATACAAATTGTGGTCCAACGACTTTATCTTCGTGAAACTATGTAGCGCTAATTAAAGATAGTCTTTTTTCAATTGGGCTTTTTAATTATAATATAGGTGAACGAACCTAAAGCTGTGTACCTTTGTACCTCTCCATTTGTTACTTGCAACGCAAAAATGTCATCCCATAAACTATTTACTTAAGTCTCATCCTTAACCTCATTGACAAATTGATCTCTTCTTGTACAGGAGAGACTTCCAAGCCAAGCCATTTTAGTTCCTAGTCACTCCCAAGCTAATCTTAAGTTTGTTTCCTCAAACACAGGAAGGAAATACAGATACTTGAGAATAATTTGATGGTTATACTACTATTCCATTATAGTTTTATCAAGAGGACCAAAAACCTCGACCAAGATCATGTTCCCCAAGAGGAAGCTCTTTGTGCCGTAGATCTCAGATCCTGTAGATCCTCCTTAGGTCTTCGAGGCCGGAAAAGGCGGTTTGCTTCCTCCACGACCAAATGGGCGGAGGAGGAACTTCTCGTCCAAATCTCAGATCCCGGGTTGGCTCAAATCCCATTCACTGAAGGGCTGAAGTAAAGGCGGAGCAACAACAGAGATGTTATTTGGTCCCCACCTACCTCGATGGGCTGAACTGAACAACAACTCGTTTTTACCCCTCCAAGAACCTCCATATCCTTTTGTTAAAAATTTAACATCCTTTCGTTTGGCTGTTGAAACCCCAAAGCTAACTCATTTCTGCTGCAGCTGAGTTCCTGCTGCCCCTTCAATTCAACTAATTTAACCCGGGTATCACATCATTTTTTTGCCTTCAATTTTTGTGGGACCCCTCGATTTTAAGCTCCCTTTACACAGAGCCTTATTCCGTTGTTCCCCAGATTTTTGTCAGCTTAAACCATAACGTCCTCTGAATTTTATCATTGTGTTTTAGATGAAGGAGGGCTCAAGGAGTTATACTCGACGAGAAGAAGAGGATTTTCAAAGGAAAGAAAAAAAAATTCTAAGGCGATTAGGTGTCTACTAGCTTCGTCTACTGTTAGTAGTTTGAATCTTTGGACGATTACGATTTAGAAACAATTTTTACAAAAGTAGGAACATTTATTAAGTAAGGTTTATTATTGTGCTTTCCTTTTGTAACTTCCTGAGCTGAGCTCCTGCGACGACTGCTGCAAGAAGATCCGGAAGATTGATACGGAAAACTCAAAATCAAATAATAGAAACAAGGGGATTTAAGAGAGACTTAAATAGGATTTGAGCCACCATCATTACATATAGTAGTGAATAAAATAAAGTGAGGAATAATCTGATTTGATCCTTTAAGGATTTCCGGAAAAGCCTTTAAGCTAATTGTGTAATCATAATCATCATCATTTAGACAAAATAATCGAAATAATACACGCTAATTTGTTGGACTTTAAGCCCCTGTGACTTGAAAATACCAACTTACAAGTTACAACGTCGTTACAAGGTTAAAACCCTTTAAGCCCTTGAGTCAAGTCATTAAATTATTTGCAAGGAAGGGTTAAGGGTCAAGTATATCTCAAGTATTTAAGGAAACCAAAGGGAAGGGTGCTGGTTAAAAAGGATCAAAGGTAAGAATTTTTTTTAATAAATTGTCCATAATTCTCAAATTTACAAGCTATTTCTTATGGGTGCACTTTTGCTTGAAATCTTTCCCTCGAGTATTATAGTCGTGGTTTGCATGTATTTAGAACTAATTTATGAGAAAGATTTTTTAAAAATTATTTTAAAACCAAAATTGAGAATTTCTGAATTTTATTATAATGGAACTAAAACCTCAAAAATGAGCAGTCGATAATGCATGTAAATGCTTCAAAATGAATTTAAGCTGGAAACGTGCGGAAGTCTGCCCGGACTATTTTAAGTATACGAGAGTCGAGTCCCGACTCCTTAATTCCTCTATTGTTAGAGTAGCTTTACCTTCGAGATTAAAATGGCATTAAATATCTCATACATGCACATATATATAAATAAAACCCGGGGTTTAACCCGGTACGGCACTACATACATGTGTATACAGCTATACATACTGTATATATAGCTCCATCAAGACTCGACTTCAAACAAAGCTCATCCTTCATGTAATCACCCTTAAGTCGACTTAAACTTAAGTATATGCCTCATCCCATTTCATTGGACCTGACCTAGGCGACATAAACACCTTGTGCATTAAAAAATGATTTGGTCAATAGGAAGATTTAGTTGGAGGTCTTTGTGTTTGCACTGCACTGGAAGGTATATATCCGATACTTGGCTAAATACTTAATTTTCAAAATAATCCGGATCTTATGAGACCGTGAGCTCTTACATAAGCCTCACATACATACCCGGGTATTAAGAAACTAAAGTAGTTAAATAAAGGAATTATTTACCTTGTAATCTTCACACCTCATTGAACTTTAATTGAGGATTTAATAAGTTAATCTTGGAT
>JAQIYE010000137.1:0-16773 GCA_034699765.1 Xenyllodes armatus
TCAAGTTGCCAAATGAGGGTCAAAGACCCAAGAGCCAAGAAAATTGTAAGGAACCCAAGGGTTAGGATTGAGTTTGATCTCGTCTGCCTAGGGTCAGATGATGACCTTTCCAGAAGTGTTTCCTTCATGGTGTTAATTTATGCAAAATCGTCTAGCGGATATTTTGACCTTCCAGCAAGCCTCCCCAACTGTTTTCTGAAGTTGATGGTTTGGATGTATAAAGTTAATTCTTATAGTTTTAATATGAAGGTTTCATCAAAAGTGAGCTTGGCAAGACTAAAGTTCTGATAACCCTTTGACATTATAGAATTTGAACTATTTGACTCATCATTTCTTAAATTAACTTTGGAGATAATTTTGGAGCTGGAGTCAACTCTGGAAATTCCGTTGATGATAAAATATTGTAAATATTAAAAAAAGTTAAGGTCTGATTTGAGCCATGACTGTAGAATATCAGTATGTTTGCTCTGTCCAGCATAAAATTGAAAGGTCAGAGAAGGTTATCTATTTAGTTAGCTGTGGATATTTTTCAAGCTACAAGATGGTACGGGTCAGAATAATTCAAAGGTCAAAATTTAAAAGGCATCCAATAATACTGGTACGCAAATGTTTCGATATAGTATGACGAAAATGACCACGGAATCGACCGTTGACTTTGCCAATTATGATGGGTCTAGCTAGAGTCAATTTTATGGGAACAGACCATCCATGGGTCATGACTAAAATATTTGTAATGCTGACCACCTTGACCTCCCTTATCTCATCAAAATAAGTCAGCAATACCAAAAACCACTTTTTGTGGTGGGGTAAGCTGAGACGTCAATTAGATGTAAATACATAGCATTTTGAATACCAATTTGATAATTATTACCAAAATTTTAATTTTTAATACAGGCAAATTTTGTACCGTTTAAGTCTCACATAGTAAATGTTTCACCTGTGATAATAAATCATAATTTTTGATGCATTTCGTCATGATCATCACGGTTTCATACAGTTTTTAAGGTATTCTCCAAAATGCTCGTTCGACCCAACCTTAGCATCTCACTGTGAACACACTAAATTGGATAAAGGACCATTTTAATTGTGAATGACCTTGAAAATAATAAATACACCTATTTCTTAAACAAAAACTAATTTTTATTGAGTACATACCCGCACAAGGACCCGGATCACCTTTTTGTCCTTGGACCCCTACAAATAGAAATACGGATTTAGAAATCTTGTCTCATTAAACATAGTTTTAACTATCCAATTGACCCAAGATCAAATTTTTGACCCTGGGTCAGGATAAAAAATATTCCACCTCGATTGAGTCATTTTCATTTACCTGGTCGTCCAATAAACCCTGGAATACCGTCCAGTCCAGGAGGTCCAATTTCACCTAATGTCCGTGAATAGTAAGAGAACCAAAGGTTTAATTATTCCAATTAAGTCAGGACATTTAAAAAGGCTTTGAGAAATTTAAAACGCTGTATAAGGTCAAGAAGGAATTTGTTACCGCCCTCGCCTCGTTCTCCTTTAGGTCCTATATCCAAAAAGAAATGACACAGGTCATTATAAATAATTACTGTTTGAGTAAATTAATTGGCCTAAAATGAGTATTATCATTAAAATACTTACCAATTAGAGACATTCCAGCTACACCAGGTGAACCTAATCCATAAATGTTGCAAAAATGATTAGAAAATTATCCATTATAATTTATGAGTTTATAAATCGAAAAATGTACCTGGAGGGCCTGGAGGACCTGTTGGTCCAGGGAGACCTGCATGTAAAATTCAAACTATTAGTTAGTTTTTCATTTAATTCCGAGTCCCAAAATAATTACAATTAATAAAATTAGTTATTTATTTAACCTGGAAGACATGAGCAAGCATCCCTTTTGACACGATTGTTGGTCGTGGCCACTTGTTGAATTTGATCTTGAAGGTCCTCGGATTGAACACGAGCCTTTAAAGCCCCCAAGTCCTTTTGAAGATCCAGGATTTGGTTCTCAACTTGCAAAATTAGAGCCAGGGTCCCAAGGGTCAAAATTATGATGAGGAAACCAATGGGCAAGATTGAACCTTGACCCAATTTGGAGTTTGATGAGGACCCCTTGAGGTCAAGGGTCACATCGTCCGAGCCCATGATCAAGAAAGAGTATATACGTGTTTGTAAATTGTAAATGTCTCTGGCCTTGGTTGGTGAATTTAATTTAGAATTAGAGAGTCAAATCAAAATAAAATTCTGGTCATAATTGGACTAAACTCTGAAATGCTACAAAATGATATTTACATCAAACATGGATGGGATGGACAATTTGATTTTTCAGTTTCCAGTCATTCATTAAATATTAAGTCTTATTTTTAGTGATCCAAGCTGGAAATTTTATTGATAAGGAAAAAGTGTACAAAGTCAACTCAATAAAGGATATCAAATGTCAAGAAAAAAGTTATAGTTATTTTTCTCGGGACGTTCATAAAATGAGCAAATATAGACTCAAGTTCCAGCCAACTTGATAAAAAAGGTCAAACCAAGATCAAGATTCCATGAGTCATATACCACCATATCATCAATACACAACTAATTTTAAGTTCGGTTTGCCAATAATACTGCATAAATGCTCAGATTCAGATTTTAGCACGGTTTGGGCCTTTAATCCAGAGCTCAACCCGTTTCAAATTACTGTCGACCTTTTCTTTAAAAGGATTTTGGCAGCACTTCCTCTAAGGAACGGACAGACAGACGAAAATTGAAATTCTATAATGGTGGCAGCGGAATTTTAAAGACAAAGGAAAATATAAAAGATGCCGTTTGGCCATGTCATGCCACGTCCGTGTCCATCCCTGATGGCATCCAATTCCAATTGCACCAAAATAATTCGACATGAAACCGCTAATTAAACATTTATAATTACAGTAGTCAAAAATAAATTTTACAAAATGGCAAGCCCTCCTCAATAATGCTATAGTATTCTCCAGGTCCCGAAAGTACTGAGGTCAAAAAGAAATCTTTGGCTCGTGTGGGGGTCGAACCCACGACATTCGCGTTATTAGCACGACGCTCTAACCAACTGAGCTAACAAGCCACTGGTTGGGAAAAACTTGACCAAAGGTCTCCCATGAACTTGGAGTAAAATACACAATGCTAGATTCGATTGGATCACTGGAGAAAAAAGTCCAAAATGTCACTACATAACCAACAACTCTCGAGCTGATTCCAACCATGTAAAAAAAATATTGTCTATCATCTTACCCCATATGGATGCGATGACCCCAAAATTTGACCTCTATCTAACCCCAACCATTACGAATTATTCATGTTAAAATGTACAAAAACTCTTTATTTAAAAACGAAACATCTCTAAAAACTTGTCTTTAATTGACCTTTTTTAGTTGTAGCTTTTATTATTATTATTATGTAAAAGAATCTGACAACTGCATTTTGAGGTTCAAATTTACTTCAAATGCCAGTGAGTCAGTCAGCCTAAATATTTTGTTTGTTAAAATAGTCCAGTTTGCATCTGAGTCACAAAATTCATTGATCTCATTTTTTCTAGACTTGATTCAATTTGATGGAAGCCCTGAGCCAGTTTTTCTTCGTCCTCAAGTTCTTCTGGACTCCCTTTACTCTGTCCGTATCTTAGGTCGAATACCATCTGTATCATAAATGAAATTGGAAAGGTCAAAGTAGGGTCAATTTCAATCTTTGCAGAAATGTCAAAATTTAGGTTAAATTGTCTAGGGTCAACCAAACTTACATGAAGGAATTCATCAAAGGTCAAGTTTTCAGTTTGACCTTTATCCGCTCTGTCAAAATGAACTTTACGGGTTTGTTCCGTGGATGAGTTTCCAAAGGCGTCTAGAGTCTCATTTCTGAAATCGTTTAGATAAAAAATGAAAATGTTGAAATTTCACAACATTTTGAAACGTTTTTCGTTTAAAAAATGTCATTTTTAAAAACTTACAATTCATCAAATGTTACAACTCCATCATCATTTGGATCAAACATTTTAAACATTCTTTGAATTCGATCAACTTCTTGAAGGTCCCATTGTGGAAATTGACTAATTTCAATATTATTGTAACGATTCTCCTTGTACTTTCGTTTCTCTGCATTCTCAAGTCTTCGGGATGTGAGGATTTTTTCATATTTGACAATTGTCTTAGCATCTGGGTAATTGAGACGTCCCTCGAGGTCAAAGCCCATGACCTCAATCCCTTTATGAAACTCACGCTCCTTAAATTTATCCGTAAATTCACCTGTATAAAAATGCAAAAAAAAGATTGGTCAATACTTTTACGGTACACTAACTATAATCAAATTGGCCCTCCTATGTCAAAGGTCAAGGTTACTTACGTACCCGTATTAGTAAAAGCATCCTCAGGGAAATAACATACTGGTGGTTCATGGTAAGGGATATCAAATAACCTCTGGAGATGTTCAAGGGAAAAAAAGGTTGAGAGTCCTTCCCAGAAATTTCTTAAAAACTTGGTGACGGAACCTATGAAGAATCCTCGACGTCTCGGAACCTCTTCAGGTTGACCATCAGCCTCAGACTGGACAGTACTATAGACCGAATTCCTTTCAAACTCATCAACTTCAGCCACAAGGTCACTCCGAGACCTACTGAGGAACTCATATGCATCCCCTTCCTCACCCACAAATAGAAGGTCAGAGTAATCTGCAGAATTACGAGGTATACTCATGATGATGATGATGCTGATGACGCTAAAATCATTTTATATCCTAGTCCTACCCAATTTAATTAATAAGGTTGATTTGAATCTAATCAAATAGTGGAAAATGTTTCAAATCATGAGATTTTAAAATTCTATGAGTACAAGATATCCCGACCTGAGGAGATTATTAGGTAATGGTAACAATGACTAACTTTTGAAAATTTCAAAAAAATTATCGACTATTTTGCGAAATGAATGTTTGATTTGTACATTTTATTCTAGTTGCCATAATTTCCACAACAATATTTATGTAGACAACCCTTTTCCCTCTAAATTATGACCTTGCGGTTGAGGCAAAAGATTTCCCCAATCCGAATCCAGTATAAAAGAGAAGCAAAGACCATGACGAAACAGGTACCAAGATAGATCTAAACGTACTATAAGGTACTACAAAAACTTAACTTTAATTAACTCAAAAGTGATTTCAAAGCTAACTTCTAAAGCACAGAACCGGCTTAATGGTTAGCACCAACTACTAATGAATAATAACAAAGAAGTTGATTGTACGTATAGATAATTAAATAATTTATAAAAGTAAAAAGTGTACCCAAAATATTATTTGGCAAAGTATAGTGATAAGGACAATACTTGAGTCAGGTTCCAAGTTTCAAGCTCGAAAAAGCTCGATCAGTCAAATTGAACATAATTGACTTAAAAGTTTAAGATCCATTTGAACTTGAGCCTGCAGAATCCACTGAACCTCCTACCAATTCATCCAAACTGTCGAAAAAGGGAAAGAATAAACAATTAGATGCGATTAATTTATCCTTTTATCCTTGGCTTGTTTCAGCTTCAGCCTTGTTATATTTTGATTACACGTTCGTGGTTTAAATGTTTTGTAAACTTACATTTCCCAAAGCCGAGGACAATCCACATAAAATGCATCCGTCCGAGGAGGGCTTCCATCACCTCCCTTCTGAATGTAATCCAGTGAGACTCGAAGTTTTTCTCCTACAACAAAAGTCTTACGAAGTGCCTTCACGGTCTCTTCATCTTGTTCCAAATCTATAAAAACAAATGATCCGTTTGTATGATTTATGACTGTTTTTAAGAAGTTGGAGTTGAAAATTAATTTAAAAAGTTCAAATATACCTTCAAATTCCCCATGAAACACAAGTTTAGGTAATCGAGCAAATTCAGGCAGCATTCGTCGCATCTTGTACCTCGTGTCGTTGACCTTAAAACCATAACACTCATCCGTGTCAACACAGTAGAAGACCAAAGCTACTGGGTCCAATCGAACAGTTCTGTGCCATTTCCCACCTCCAACTTTACCTTCAGCTGCAAATTAATCAGACAATAGAGGGTATTGCATCAGAAAATGTGAACGCGATTAAAAACTTAAATGAGAATTATCCAAAATGGATATGAAGAAAAAACTTACGAACGTAAAGGAAAAAGAAATCGTCACTGGCAGGATAATAACAGGTTGGTACAACCTTTTCCATGTAAGACTCAATTTGAGCCTCCATGACTAATTGAACATTCATCATGACTTTAGTCAATGGTTTCAAAACAACACGGGGAGGTTCAGTTAGGCTAAATTCCGCAGTCACAACTTCAACATCAATTTCCTCATGGAGTGGGAGTGGTAACTTGAAGCACGAATTCTTTTCAATCATAGTATCTTTCATCGATTCTAAAAATATGCAAGGTAAAGCAGGAATTGATGGAACTTTTCGTTAATTCAAACATTTCTTTAATAAATTCAACTTACCTTCCGCCATGGCCATGTCCGTTTTCAATCCACATTTGAGCTGACTCTCCCATTCCCAAACCCCTAAAGGCAGGATCTTATCTGCAAGTGATTTCTTGTTACTGATTAATGTAATGGAGACACGCCAAGGAGATCCATTTTTACGAGGTGGCTCAATCTGGAAAACCATAAATATTTTTCTATTCTTATTTGTACTGTTCAAAATAATTACATCTTGCCTGATCTTAATCTTAGGGCTTTGATCCCACCACTTTGATCTTGAATTTCTCCTTGAGTAATTCTTTCATCAAAACATAGAAATCAATCATCAGGATTTTTGATGAAACTTCAGGCAAGTCATTCACAGTGACCCTGTAGCCAAGGACTGGAAACTGAAAATGAGAATAGAATAGATGAATTCCTGGTGAGAAAATCAACGTATCTGAAAATTTCCCTTCGATTCGGTATTTATCCTTACTTTACGCAGGGCATCATTCATGGGTTTGATGAATGACACATCAACAATCTCATGAATCCCAAAGTCAACATCCTGAACACGAGCCATCCCATTTGTACAAAGATTCACCACAATTGCTCGGAAGTACTCTGCAGGTTGCCTCCTTTTAGCCAAGACGAGATCACCGATCTTTGGTTCCTCGGATAGTTCAGGAACGGGACCTTTATTATAGAATATCAAATTGAATAAATTTTCTATAAGGAAATGTAATTGTTACTTACTGTATGCACATTACTAACCTTGATCCAGGTACATATTAATCTCATCCATCAGATAAACTTTGTCTTGACTCCACATGGTCGTAGTCACAACATGAAATGTGTTCAATGTTGTAAGAGCAATTACACGAAATCGATTTATCTCTTGGGTTACAAGATCCGTAGGATGATTCAATTTCTTCCAAGTTTCAGCAATTGGATCTGGCTTTGGAGCTGGGCATGACGATGACGCAACGGCTTCCTCATGACCTGAGGCTTGTGAACTCTTCTCAATGCTTCCCTTGACTATTTCCCTTGGATCCTCAACGTCAACATTACTACTAGATTTGGTATCATCATCCTCAAGATTAGCTTGAGGAGGAGGTTCAAGTTGAGGTTCAGCTTCAGCCTTACCTTTGGTCTTTGAAAGTGATGGAGTCACACAAGTCTTGTCCTGTTGAGATGGAGCTTCACCTTTGGTCTTTGATACTGATGAAATATTTGTACGTTGGTACTTATTGGGATGAGATCCCTCTTGTTTCGGAGGTCGTTCTGCAAATCCAGCCTCAACCAAACTGACTGCCCAGTCAGTTGTATCTGTCCCATGAACCCCAACCTCAATAATACTTTTGTTCCCTTCCTTTCGAATCAATCTTGCTGTGACCAATGGATCTCCATAACCCTTATAATTCTGTTTTCCCAAGTCTTTCAGTGCTTGACACAGTCGAGGATCCCAAACACCCTTGTGAGCAGAACCAGGAATAACATCCATTCCACAATGATAAGCAAGTCCTGGAAGTTCACGAAAGTCTTTGCTCAAATATTTCAATTCATTCACACTGGACAGCTTCATGGTTCGTCCCTTGTCAATAAAAAAGACGGTCACTGATTTATCCTCCTCGTGAACTTGTTTCACTTTACAACGAGCCCTGTAAAAACGACAAAAAAACAGAGGTCAATTCAAATATTTTGCGCTCTACAGCTCTATGCAGAGGTCAAAGGTCAAAGTTTGATCCACTTTACACTTTACCAAATATTAGATCCAGGCATCAGAGCACAAGCAAATGAACAATCAGTGTTTCCAATGTCAAATCTTGGGAGTCCAAAGGAAGCTTCGGCCCCAAGGTACTCTGAGATCCGTTTAAGATCCCCACGGTCTGAGGTCAAGGTCACGTAGAAGTCCTCCAGGCTATTTACTTCAGTGATGTCAACCTGTAGACAATAATCAATACACAAATACATGCATTTTTCAATTACAATAAAAGTCATCTTTTAACTTGACCTTTGACCTTTGGTCATTGAACTTACGCCAATGGGTTCATCATCATCTCGAATTGGAAACGGAGGAAAAAGTTCCACAGCATACCGATACGGAAGATATAAGTTATGAGGTTGATCCCGTGGTCCTATTTTGACCCCTTCCATCTTGACCTTTCCCTACACCTCACTTGACCTCTTGACCTGTGATGTGATGTGACCTTTCTTTAATTTGACCCAAAAAAAACGAAAACTTTAGGATTCATCCACCTTTCACCTTTGAGGAACAAATTCAACCCCCGCCTTGATTCCCATATAAAATATACACTCAGAATTTCAATGAATCCGATCAAGATTGTGAACAATTTCGTTTATTTTTCAAAACAGTTGTCATTTTAATTAACCAAAAATTTCAGAGATATGTAATTGTAATTAGGTTCAATTAAGCTTTGGAAAATGGTATTTTATAGTATAAGTTTTACAAAATTTGACAATTACAACTTAGAAGAGGTCATTTTTAAGCTACACGTTACTCTAATTCTAAAAAGAAGAAAAATCCAGGAAAGTAAGTTCACTGAAGAAGTCTACTAAATTCTATTCATTATTTTGACAAACTAAACAAATGGTGGTAACATTAATTAATATAATAATTAAACGTAATAATAATACGTATCATCAGAAACTTGGAAAAAAAAACTTAATATCTCCATTAAAAACTATAAAATAAATGCCTTTTGGGGTAATGGGAGATCTCCAAATTCAGTCCCAGTTAAGTTAATAAGTTAATTACAATCTCCATCATCCTTTGATTGACTTCTTGTAAGCACACATCTAATTGCCAGTTATACATGTAGGTCACTTCGTGAGCTTAATAATTCTTAATCGTAATTAAAATTAAATATAATATCATAATTAGGATTTATGACTTGAATATCTACAAACATTGGAATGTTTGTTGTAAGTTAAATTTAACGACTGTAAGCGAAGCTCTTGGATTGGATTTAGAAGGCCTTAATATAGATCATAATCAAAATACAATTTAGGAAATTAATGACTGATTGTCTGTGCTTTCATTCTTGTTGTCTTCTTGGATGGACTTTGACAAAGAATACATTAATTTCGAAATTGGTTGAATAAATGTACATCTGAGGACCTCAAAGTTTAAAAATTCTTCTTTGTAAACCCCATTGATGTTGTAGTCGACTAAACTGAGGCATGAGGCAGTCTGTTTGCCAGTTTCTCTGTTTTCAGAGAGGATGAATCCCCCAGTTCGGATTTTCTAGAGAAATTGTAAAAGTAAAATTGACAATTAGCTAAATCAACAAAGAGCAATCATAGCCAAGCCGAAGTAAAATTGGTAAACCTTACATTAAAAGTACACTTGACCTTGTGAATCCTTCTGGCTACAATTGGGACGGGTTGTTTGAAAGAGATTTCAATAGCATCACCACAGATTGTAGAAAAAGGCACTTCTTCAATCCCTTGATAGATTTTCTCCGAGTCTTGATTTGTCACTTGGATTGAAATTGAGTAGTTGTATTCATCAGCCGAGGGAAAGTGACTGATCCCATGGACAGTCACCCCTTCGAGTAAAACTGACTCCTCACATTTAAACCTACAACGTAGTTGTTCAACAATTTAATTTGATTAGCTTCCACAATTTTGGTTTCGACTTTTGACATGTAAAGTTTACATTCATTCCCGATAGCCTTCCTACCTGACAGCACCTTGAATGGGAAGAGTATCATTCGAAATAGGCACTTTGACTAGGGGGTTGTGCATAACTTCCAGGTAGAAAATTTGCTTCCCTTGAAAAATATTTCTGTTAAGCACAAATAAAAACAATTTCTTCCATCTATAAATCGGCAATTGTTATTAAACCACACGAAAAACATTTTTAATTTAGTGTATATTACCCAACAATGTCAATTGAGTTTGATGGTCCATGACCGTTGCTGATAGACATTGAACTTGGAGAAGCTGAAGCCTGACTTGAGCATTCTTCTGAGTTCTCATTTTCTTCTCCGTTTAATGGCAACGTTTCGTCTTTGTCGTTCATTTGAGGTTCAGAACTGACTAGATTGTCGTCAGTATTGTTTTCTGAAGTTTCCATAGACTCTTCCATAATACTGCTGGGTTCTGATTCTGATTGGGTCATCTCATCGTTTATTGTGGAATCGACATCGACAGCAACAACTTCCTCCATGGGCGTGGGCTTACTCTTCTGAGGACTTTGGGCCTCTTCCTTTACAGTAATGTCGATGTCGATGGTTTCAGATTCAGACGCCGTAGTTCTCCTCCGCTTCCTTGGAAGACGACTCACTTCTTCTGCGAGGGATGGAACTGGGTCAGGATCCACAGCTAAATTGAAATGAGTAAATAAAAATTAAAACTTAATTTCAACACATTTTAGTTTTGAAGATCAAAAATTTTGTGATCAGTGATCACTAAACTGAACATAACTTACTAATGACTTCAGGTTCTGTATGTGCCCCATTCCTACACCCCCGAACCGTCCCACTTCTCAAAACTTTAGTAGAGGATGAAATAATTTTTTGCCTATCCAAATTTTCTTGAATCCATTTTTTAAGATTCTCAGTTCTCCCTTCACATTCATTTTCAAATCTAAATTCACTGAGAATCCGTTTGTAGTCATCGGACTTGCATTGGTGAACAAAAGTTATGTATCGAGATTCTGTAATCATAAAGAATGTACCAATATGAGACAAATAGATCAGAAACTCATACAAACAAAAATCAGAAAATGTTAAATACGACTGTCATTACCGTGATAAGTTTCATAATGGTACTGTGACTCTCCATACTTCATCACTTTTGGATTCTTCCTGAAAATGATTTGATTCAAAATCGTCTCGCTAGGAAATCTTATTGAGAAAACGCAGTGATCACCCAATTCGTGTTCAATCATCGTGTAGGTCAATGCTTGGATGTGTCCAAAGGGAATTGTGTATTTTACCAATTCTGAAAAAAAAGGTTATTGTAATAATTTTAATAATAATACTAGCTATAAAACTAACGTAAGAAGTAGATACATGCAATGCTCACGCTCGCTAGTATGTACATCCTTTGTAGAAACTTACTTGGGAATTTCGATGTATTTGGCTTTGAATAATACTGAAACGTTAGTCCACGGTACGTACAGAACTTGACCTCAATATTTTCCGATATGAATTTCCCTTGAAGCCAACCCATCCGAGCATTGAATTCCACTTGGAAATCTAATAGGTTTCAACCGCAAGTAAAATTAAAGCTAAAGCACCTGCCATTTACATATAGTTTGAGTTAAATTACATGAACTTACCATCTCCATTCTTAAAGACAAGTCTTGCCGCAGTGTCGTAACTCAGTAATCGAAACCGTTCTTTCTTGTCACTGGTCAAACCATCGAGCTTTCCTTGACTCATACTCGCTGACTACAAAACAAAATCATCACAAAAATTATGTCGAGTTAAAAATCTAATTTTTGATTTGGAATTTGGCTGTAAGCTGTAACTGATGACTGGATTCGATTTGTATTTTACCAGTAGTTTTGATGGGGAACCTGGAATCCCATTCATCTCTCGAATTCGCTTTGATCGAGTCCTAACCTGTTTTGGCATTGGGATTCCTGGAATTTCATCCACGACCTCGACCTCGACCTGTTCTGGAATTTTTTCATAAATGACCTCAACTTGTTCAGGAGCTGGAACGCTTTCAAAAATGACCTCAACTTGCTCTGGAGGTGGAGGAGCGCTTTCAAAAACGACCTCAGGTGGTTCTGGGGCAGGACCGCTATCAAAAATGACCTCAACCCCTTCCTCTTTGACTTTGACGTTGTTGTCGGTCCTCTTCTTGTTTGTGACCTCGACCTTGACGACCTTCTTAGGACGAGATTGACTACCACTACCACCACCACCACCACCAGCAACAGATGAAGTTTCTGACGAAATCACCTCCTGAACAATCTCGTCGATGATACCCTTGATGAGCTCCCTTTCAAATGGTGTTATTGATGATGATTTTGATGTTCCTTGTCCTTGACCTTTGCCCTCTTCTGCCATCATAGTTTTTAACCTCCACCCATCGAAACAGTTTCCACATCCAAGCCACGAGCAGTCAGTTCAGCAGTGATCCTTTTTTAAATAATAATTCACTAATTAAAATTAGACCACCAAATAAAAACAAAGAAAAGTTTTTTTTGGAGCCAAACCTTTTGATCCTTCCTCCAAGTCCACTTATCATAATAGACCCCGCGGATGCTATTGGACAATCCCAAGAAAAAACTGAAAAATTGGTCTTTCAATGTCCACACAAAAATGTGTGAATTTCCCAGTTTTTTTTTCTGCCACACCTGTTGTTGAGCCCTGAGGGCTCGCTCCATATGCAATGACCATGTGGCGCTTCAGAACGTTTAATAAAAATGGAAACAATTTTTAATGAGGTTAAAAAATTTGAACTAAGGTCAAGGTCATGTCATGTCAGATGGAACGGCGAGCTACATGATGATTTATGAACTCATAATAACTCAACTCGTAATTTATTTGGATTTGTTCACAGTACCCCAAATAATCCCACAATTAAATTGACTTCCATAATTAATTGTTAAATAATTCTTGGATTAAATTAAACTAATTGCACTGGAACTCAGGAGTGGAGCCACTGGACGGTATCGCATCACATATTGAGAGTCCTCCTGTAGATTAACCACAGTCTCACTAATCAAAAGAAATTTTTAAACAAGGGGAAAATTAAGATTTATCTAATTTTTTCAAATCTAAAGGTTACAGGACTGGATGGTCTTCTTTATATACTCACATTCCATCCGGGTCATCCACCACAACATCCATCTCACGATTGACCTTAAAAAATACAAAAGTGTCCAGATTTGGTCCCCAACTAACTTTTCCTGTATTAAGGGTCTGAACAGTTGCTGGCATATTTTGAATCCCGACCGTCTCCAGATGTGATTGAAGATTTCCAACGTACCTAAATGAAAAATTAAATAAATTTTAATGGAATTGAATTGAACAAACTAAAAATAAAATGAATTTTTGTTGTTTATTTGACCCTTACTCTCGTAAAAATTTATTTTCCTCTGGCATGAGCCTTGACCTTGATCCAGGAGCCAATTGTCGTTCCTTAGCCAAGAGATGCATCCCATACTCTTGGATCTTAAAGAGTCGAGTTCGAAGGTAACTGATGAGAATATATTGAATTCGATCCAACTCAATCCGATACAGTGAGACTCGAATGTCAGTCTTTTGGAGTCGTCGAAGATTTTCTTCCATATTTCGTATTTGTTCATGCATACATTCAACTTCTTCTGCAGCGGGTTCTAGGAGGTCCTTGGCCAACATTTCATTTTGCCATGCCTGAAAAGAGAAAGAGGTCAAGGTCAAAGGTCAAATTGTGAACGATGATAATGAATGATTGGATATTTAGTAGGAATCACTGATTTTAATTTTATTTTACCTTTTCAAGCCGAGTCAGTACTTCTGCTGCCGTCACTGTGTCCGTGTCCGAATCAATCTCTTGATGACCATCTGGACTTGACCCTTCTGGTCCTCCAGGACCATTGCTATTACTGGGGTCAACATCCATTCCTCCTTGAGATTCTGACATGACCTCGGACTTGACCTGCGACCTGACTTGACCTTTTCTTGAAGGCTGATGTGATGAAGATTAGATCACTGGTTAATTTTTAAGGGCTAAGCATTTTCAATTTTTTTTAACTTTTGAAAAAAAACTGAAAAATTTAGAAATGTTTGTAATTTTAAAATTTTGAAATTTTTAAGAAGAGATCTTTGAAATTTTTCAAATTAACATTTCCCACCGGTAAGTTTAATTTTCCCGCAATTCTATAATTTGAAAATGAACAAAGGAAAACGGCTTTTTCGAAGTTTTCTTCGAAAATCCTAAAGTTTGAAGAACAAATTTCGAAATTTTGAAAAAAAAAGAACTTTTGACTCGATTTGATGCTTTTGTTTCAAAATCTTTTTTCAAAATTTGATTGGCATAAAAATGATGGAATATTAAAGCTATGTAAAATCATCGTCTTTTTTCGTCAAAGTTTGAAATTTCTCGAACCAAATTTCGAAGTTTTCAAGAATGAAGTTTAACCCGTTTTTATACTTTTGTTTCAAACACATTTTCAAATTTTTTATTATTGTCCTACAAATGATATTTTACAAAACTTTTAACTTCTAAAAACATCCACAGGACGAAACTGGGTAAGAGTTGCCAAAGCTGGAAACTCGTCCTCGACACCCTTTGAACTCTTACAATTACATTCATCAAAATCAAAATATTTTGATTGAGTCGATTCTGCTCCAACATGTTCAGTACAGAATCTCCTACAAGTTCGCTCACAAGTCTCTTCAGTCATCCCAGTTTTCTTGAGACTACACTTGTACCCATCATAACAGCAAACTGAGAGTTGTCTCGAGGTTGAGGTGGCATTGGTGGTGGCGATGGAGGATCTGGGGCTCGAACTGACTTGACCTGACCCCTCTTTTTGACCTTGACCATCTGTTGTCTCTGGCTCCTTTTGGGAGACATTTTTAAACATAATGGCTGGCCATCCTGGTTTGATACACATGGACTCAGCAAGACCCTTCATTTTATCTGGGGTCGTGACCCGACATTTATGACTAAATGCTTGACAAAGGGTTGGGATGTCAGGGTAAACATTTGAGATTGTAGCTGGTGCATCAGGATTTCGTTTTTGAAGACAATAGGCATGACCACCCCAAATTAGGAAGTTGTCAAATTTTTTCCAATCTGAGCCTGGAAATATAAAAGTATGAATATGACCTCTGAACTGAAGGTTATTGGAAATTTTGGAAGCTATTGCACATTTTACTGGACTTACCTGGATCAGCAAGAAGTTCAGGGTCAAGAGGGGTCACGGCAGCAGTATCCCCAGAAATGGCATTTCCACTACTTTCCCCACGAGATAGTGGACTCCCTTCTTGACCTAGGCCAATTTCTCGATTGAACTCATCGGTTTGCTTTGTCCAGTTTTTATTGTCTCCTTGACCTTGGATGACAGTGGCCTCTGTTGAACTCTGCTGTCCAGGTTCTGGGGTTGTGTCAGTACTGTTGCCCGAGGAGTCTCTCTCAGTCTTATTAGCAGTGACCTTGCTCTTACTGTTTGAGAGGATTGGTGACCTCTTCTTCCGTCCATACCTCAAGGACTCAGCAGCCCGTTTCCGTTTTTGAACTTCGTCCTGTTGTTGACCACCATCAGGATTTGAGTCGTCTGGGGGTTGTTGGTCAGGAGGAGGACCTTCACCTTCAGGAGGTTGACCTCCTGCTTGATCAGGTCCAGGTCCAACATTATCATTTGGCTGGCCTCCATCGGGTCCAGCCACAGCTGGGACACCATTTCCGCCATCATCATTTGGTTGACCTCCATCGGGTCCAGCGACAGGTTGTCCATCATCATTTGGTTGACCTCCATCAGGTCCATCAAATGGTTCGCCAGTGTCAGGTCCGACTTGTAATTGGGGGTCATCTGCTGGAAGTGGACCATTCTCAGGATCGTCAATGGGTTGTTGTGGAAGTGGTAGCCCATTGTCTTCATCCACAGGTTGACCAATAGGAGGTTGTCCTGGTCGTCCACCCCCTTTGTTAGATTTCTTAGGGTCATTTTTCTTCAGGTTTGGGTTAGGGAGGAATCCAGTCCCAAGTGAATTATCCATTGGACCCTCTGGTGGACCTCCAACTTGTGGCCTCATCTCATCCTCACTCAGAAGAGACAATGGTTTAGGCTTTTGCATGAATCTCTTCCATCTGGATATTTTACGAACTGCAGAATCGAGAGCATCCACATTCTTTTTAAGGATTGCATGATCCTCATGTTCAAGGAGACCATTGTAAGCAATGTCACTTGGCCTCTTTGGATTGAACCTGAAGAAAGAAGGTAAATTTTGTTGAGGTTAAGGTCACATGGCTATGCAGCGAAAATCGCTGTTTTGCCAGCTCACCAGATATCCTGAACTTTCTTCAACAGAAGGACATCCTCAAGTGGTGTAAAGTAATAAAATTGATTCCTGACCTCATCCTGAACAAATGCTTCAAAACAATGAGAATGTAAGGTATCAATGACCTTCCACATAATCCCAACGAGCATATCCTCAACCTTTTCAAATTTTTGTTCAGGGGTCATGGGTAACAAGTCCCAAGTCCCTGGTGCAACCTTGCCCCAAGGGGTCCCCACCACCTTCTTGACCTAAAATTTAGAAAGAGCAATATAAATATAAGCAAGAGCTGATCCGGTCATTCCGGAGGTGCGAACTTGTTGACATTTGACCTTACCTCAAGTGGGCACCCGTCCCCAACCACTGTAATGGCACGTCCAACTCTACAAAGTTCAAG
>JAQIYE010000138.1:0-16761 GCA_034699765.1 Xenyllodes armatus
GTGGTCCAAAGGGCAACAAAATGTCTGTTAATGGTAGTCCCAAGGACTACCAGAAACTCTGATCGGTCTCAGCTTGCGACCGCAGGAGGCAAGTTTTTTTTAGATTATCCCATCCATCAATAATAATTATTTCTCAATTCTAAGCCAAAAAGAACCTATTAATCTTTGGGGCTATACGACCTGCGATCCCAAGATGAAAGAAATGTCCACCAGTCACATCCACCCTCTCAAAAGATGCACATTTACTCTTGTACAACTCAATTGTTTTCTCACAAACTTCAACTGGCTCAAACCAAGCTGCATCCGTAGCCTTGTACATGAGCATATGACATTTGATATCACTCAGGATCCCATGAATTTGTTCATGACTAAATTTTTTGGATCCTGGATTACGAACACAAACATCACGAGCAAATGCCCATTTGTCAGGATTTGAGGAAATTTTGATTGAACCCCTTTTCTAAAATGGTCAATGTATCACAATTTACGAAAATTAAAATCTGACATTATGTTTATGAAAACTTTTCATGATCCATACCAAAAGGATCCCAGCGGTCTCATCCGTAAGGGTCCCACCCGAGACTTGGACATAGAAATTTTTTAATGCATCAAATCCATAAGTTGCTGGAGGTTTGTTTCTCTGTTTGTCCAAAGCTAAAAATTCTCCAAGGAATGTTGAAAATCTTGGGGCAATGTCTTCAGTTTCCCACGACACAAGTTTGACATAGTCAAACATTACAAGTCGGTCCACCTGATCAAATGTCATTTGAAAAATTTAGAAATACTGGATCCTAAAGTTCAACTTCTTGTACTATCTCACCTCATTTGGATAAAATGCTGAATACAATGCTCCAAATCCAGCTCCAAGAGAATGACCCAACCATGAAAATTTTGTCCATTTTAATTGTCGAATTACACGGCGGATTGACATGATGTATTCCTATTCATATCCAGATAAATTTCAAAGGTTAGACAACTTGCTGGCAGATAGTTTCATTAAAGCATTTGTATGATATTTGTCCTTACTGTATGATGGTAGCATACTCCAGGAGGAAAGTGTGAGCTTTTCCCATGACCTGGTAACTCAAGAGCAACCACATAAAAGGTATTGGATAGTAGAGGGACTAACTTATCAAAAGTCCCAGCATTATCCTGATTAAACATGGAACAATGTACAAAAAACCTTTATTCAGTTTTATGTAACTGCGAATGGCCACAAAATGTCCAATGGTCTGGTGTTTGAACGAGGTAAGTGTGACCATTAGACTTAATTATTTCAGAAAAAAATTTAAAATAATAAATATTGGCAGCACAGGAAGGTAACTTGTGCTTGTGGCTTACCGTCCACCCATGAATTGCTAGAATTTGTTTTCCTGATGGGTTTCCAAATGCTTTAGCTGAAATATCATTTAAAGAAAATATATAAGATTAGTCTCTTTGTTTCTAAGAAACAAATGTGATTTTCAGTAGCCCCTTCCCCATCCAAATTCATTCAGAGGTCTCTTAAAATTTTAATGAGGCTTTGTTGATGCTGATATATTGCTGTATATAACTTTAAGTTTGTCCTTGATCTCACCTGCCATTTGACCCCATGGGACGGGGAAGGACAGTTCTTGAAATCCTTGACCCAAAGTACTTCCGTAACTCATTTTATATTATTTGTAAAACGAAAATGTCAAGACCGGTTAGTCTTTGTCAAAAATACTGAATAAACTTATTGTCAACGAGAGATATGAAAAAATCACGTTTAGAAAATAGTGAACGTAGATAATATTCCAACTTTGTTTATGCCAAACTTCTTAATGATTTTCTTAAAGCATGTGAATCCTCTTCTTTCTTCTACCTTGACTGAATTACCTGTTCTATTAGGGACATTGGAATTCATTTAACATCAGCCCTAGTAGCGTTTCGTCATTTTCTATCCAAATTATTTTCCACAATAATGTGTAGGATACTATCGTTTAAATTGGGAATCATTAGTTCCATGCATGCTGGATTCGGATCTTTGTAATCCAATCATTTCATTTCTGGTTTCTTAGCAGTATCAGGATGACGAGCCTCAAAACTAAAACAGGGAAGGGAGCAAGAACAAGAAATACCGGTTTTTTGATGTAATGTCATTCGATTTACAAATAATTTCCTTTTTGTCCAATTGGAACTTTAAATGAGTATAACTGGAGATGTTTTAAGAAGTAAATATTTCAATGGACGGACAGTATGGAAGTTTGATAGGATGGCATTTTGATGGTTATGTAATGTAACAAAAAATTAGTCCAAACCGATTATTTTTGGCCTCGAACAGAGCCATCAATAATAATCAAGGTCAGATCCACGGTTTGCGCTCGCATATAATAATTCGAGTCCCTCATCCCTCTGACTCGAATTATGGCTTATATAGTATCTCTCTAATTGGCACGGGCCACTTATCGAGAGTCCTACTCTTTTCGTGTAACAAAAATGACTTCCTACAGAAAACCACTTTATGAATTTAATATGGCCATTATCCTTATTCATTTAAAAAATGATTGCTAACAAAGGAACTTCTTACAAATTAGTTAACCTCTTAAGGAAAACAAATAATTGTTCGTTTCTGTTGCCTTCCTTGTCTCAAGTGTCTTTATCATAATAATTTATTGACTATACTTATTGACTCAATGTTGGACTTGACTGTCCCTCTAATTAACTATTAACTAATGGGTACTTGGTATTCAACAAATTAAGCTCCGATTTTAAAAATTGACTCATATGAACAACAAGTGTACTGTAATCTATATTGCACATTGTTGGACATTTCGGGTAACAATAAGTACCTGTAACTTCATTAGCTCAATTAATCATATGTTCTTATTTGTAGGTTTAATTTTATCCAAATTACCAATTTAAAGAAATGTTTAAGCTGGAAATTACACTTTCAAATTTCTGCAAAAGACATATCTAACGGGTTTTAAAACTTTTACATCTCATTTTGTCAAATTAATTGATGACTTGGTACTAATCCTACACATGATACATTGACTAATATTGACAGTTACTAAACTACTAAATTCTTCCTATATAATACTATTAATGCTTATTATTTACATCATTATCCTATTGTTTCATAGTTATTTTTCCCCAATACTGTTTCTTTTGTAAGTTGTTCTTGTTTGTATATAAAGCTTTCCAAAAAATCCTAATGAGATGTGTGATAGTATTGCGTTGATTTGTTGTCTTCACAAATTGATCATTGTTCATATTTCCTCTGTTTCTCAAAATGTTAAAATATGTTACAAAATTTGGCATTTGATTTCATCCTAATATTAAAATTATTAATATCAAATTTGATAATCGTTTTGATCATCATCATGAATGATGGATGATGATTGGGATTTTTGGCCCAAAAAGTGAAAAGGGTATTTAGTATTGCCTGGCTTCGGTTCGGTTCACAGAAGGAAGAAATATTGAAATACATTGTACAAGAGAGCTCCTCCGTCCTCTTTTTCATGTATTGTTTTTTTTATTGCAACCTTGAGTCTGCTTGAGCATAGGGATTCAAGACCCCTGTAGTTGTTGGATTACCAGAGGCTGTTGGCAAGTATGCAGCATATGCTGCTGCAGCAGCAGCCTGTTGTTGTCCCTGTGCCACAGCCAAATAGTTGGCATATGGGTCAAAGGTTTGTGCAGCAAAATGTGCTGGGGTTGGAAACCCTTGTGAAGTTGGAACTGGTTGATAGTCATAAAATTGTGAGGCTAGGGCGGATGCAAGGGCATTTGATTGAAGGATGGCAGCAGGTTGATGATGATGATGATGGTATGCTGCAGCAGGTGGATACATTGCTGCAGCTTGGAGCCTGAAAATTGGAAACAACGAATATTTTGGTTCAAATTTGACAGGTTTTCCTTGCTGTCGGCAAGTTTAATTTTTGATTTTCATTTTTATAAAGAATTGGCCTGAAGTTATATTAGGGAAAATTTATTTTGGAAATTAACATGGTATTTAAACTTTATCAAAAAAAATTCATTCCCATTAACACAAATTTGCACAGAGAATACAATAGGCAACATCAAAAAATTCCGAAAACCACAAAAATCTAATAATACTTTGTAAGATCTCTTTGTATTAAAAAATAACTCATTGTAGTACACTACCGCCTTTCGTTTGATCTGAATATCATCCATAAAATTTATCCTAGGAGCCAGGTAGTAGGGTCTCTCGACACCTATCACTGGGTATCTTTTGTTAAAATAGTAGTGCGATGGGATTCCAAAATTGTAACATCGAACCAATATCCCAATACGGGATTTTGATTCCATGTGAGAATTTTTGGAAAAATTTAGTCTTTCAAGGAGAACACCCAAACGACGACGGCAGTGTACTAGATCAAAAATTTGCAAAACTTTCCAAAAAATAATAATTGTAAGAAATGTAAATGAAAATTATAAAAAAGGCCAAACCGCGATTAAATAATTAGTTTCCCTTTTTCATCGGAGTCGTGGTTGTTGTAGTAGATGGTCAGGTCACGGCAAGACTTACCCATAATTTGAGGCCAAGAGGGAGGCTGGATAGCCCGTCCGAACGAAGGGAAATGAGGCTATACAATAAAATTCACACTCAACTAAAGCATTCTTTTAGTTTTTAGCAAAAAACGGAATACCGCACTCATCACTATCACTTAACAAATCTGCATCTCATTTCATTTCATCAATCATCAATATGAAATTAGATTGGTTTTTTGGGGAACAATGACAAAAGTTTACAAAAAAAGACAAGTTCATTTCTCCCTTTGCTTTGTGTCTCTTCTAACCCCTTTCGTTAAAAATAAATTGAGGAAATTTGACGAGAGAAAATGGGACTTTATATTTTTTAAATCTTAATGTTGGAACTGTCAAAAATTTCACGAAATTTTAATATGGGATGAACATCTTTGGGCACCTTTTCTGAGACACTTGTAATGTGCAATATTTCACACAAAAATAAAATGCACACTCAAGTCCAAGGAAAAGTAACCAAATAAATGAAATACATAATTGTAACACCCAGAAAAATACCAATCATTCCTTCTTTTAAAAATAATTTGTTTAAATTACCAGCTGCAACTGCATTTCCTCTTGGTTTGGCCCCAATTATAGCCAAATTGACATTTGCCTTCCTTCCATCAATGATAGGATTTGGTTCTTTACAAGCCCGTTCGGCTGAGACTCGATCGGCCATGATGACCTGTAGTGAGTCAATGGCATAAATGAAGGTTTAACAATTTTTGGACCAGTAACTGATGACAAAATATTAAAAAGGAAAAAATGTATGCCCATTTTTGTGCTTACAAATCCATAACCACGACTTTTTGCAGTTTGACGATCCGTGATCACAACTGCCTCATCAATGTCCCCATAAACTTTAAAATGTTCTCTTAAGCTTGCATCAGTTGTATGATATGGTAATCCCCCAACAAATAATTTTGTCCAGGTCGTGTCCTTTTGTTGAATTCCACTTGAGTCATGGGTGATTGAAGGAACTGTGAAATCAAGTTCAGTTCCTTAAGATTCAAACTTTCATTTTAAAGCATACTGTTCTAGCAAGGACCCTGAAGTGATTCAAACTGACCTGAAGCAGCAACGGCAGCCGCAGCAGCTGCTGCAGAAGTATTGAAGGCTGGCATAAGCATTTGGATAGCGTCCTCTGGTAGGATGATGGGTGGCACGTAGAAGGCACGAGGTGCCGACAAGATCTCCAGGGCAGGCCTCTTTTTACTGGGGGGCTCCCCCAAAGGGCTCTCTCCTGAGCGCTTCACGGTGCTATCCTGATGACCTCAGTTTGCCCTTTAATAATCATTCAAATTTAGGAAATTTTCATGACATTCAAAATACAGGAAACTCCCAACTTCTCATCCATTTTACAAAAATGAATAAACCTTTGTCCAGTTACCTATAACTTTCCCAAAATTGTAACATAAAACGCATTGAAAACTTTTATTTTTAGAACAACGCGTCTTATTTTAGTCCCAAGGTCTCAACCCAAGCCGTCTATTATCAAAATCTCAAACCTTTATCATTAATTACGTTGATACACTTACTCAAAACAAAACTTCATCAATTTACTAACAAAGAAAATGATCTCAAACCATCCAAAATGAGACAAAATGTCGGATCCCTAGTAATAATCAATACTTTTGTCCTCACTTTCTCTAGAATGCCCCACAAGAAGTACAATTAATTCCAAAGATACAATGGAAAGACGTCATTGGTCAAATGATATGATTAAATCATTACAAGACAAGAATGGTCTCAGACAGGTGCCAAAATGTCTTGGATCTTCCCCAAGAAAAAAAATAATAAGAGATCCAAATCCTCAAGGAAATGAAATTGTAAGGGAATTCCCATTAACAAGAAAAGGGCTAGAGGCTCTTCTTGGAAACGAAGATCCTTTGGGATGGCATTTTCTCCTATTATATTATTACCTGGTCGTCTTCCTATTGTTCAGGTCAGGAGAAAAGGATAGGGAAAAATATAGAAAAGGAGGAAGAAGACTCACCTATGGCTCTTTGAGTGATCCTGGAAACTGTTTCCTTCCGACTCTAACTTTTTAAAAAGTAGAGACTCACTATCTAGGGGTTATTTCCCCTACAATTCCTACAGCACAGCCTCCAGTTTTTAGGATCTACCCGGATTCTGAGCCTGAGTTCAGATTTGATTAAGAGGACGTCGTCCTTCCTGATTCTGACGGGAAAAGTGAGAGTCCTTTCTCTCTTTTTCTTCCAAGACTAACTCTTCCGTTCCGTCCTAACCCGTTCTGTCCTGACTACTACACTCACTTTCCTGGTCCAGGTTCAGGTCCAGGATCTCTCCTCAAGTCAGAATAAGATCTCCCGAAAAAAAAAAACTTTCTGAAAATTTGAGAGGGGGAGAAAAGAGATCTCCTGGATCGGATGCGATGTAAGAGCAGAGACGCTAGGGCTGCTGAGCTGACTGACTCCCTGGAACCAGGGAAAAGATGATGATGATGATGAGAAAGTCCCCGAATTCGGGTATTTTAGATTTATATTGTATAAGAGTCCAGGAGGGGAACCCTAGGCTAGGATCCAATCCGTTCCAGTTCAGTCCAGCCTCCACCACCACCTCCTCATCTTTTCCATTCTATCTGTATCAAAAAATCCGTATGGGGTCCAGATGTTGGAACACAATTGGATGGGTAAGTAAGTATAAGTACACGCTGCTAACAACGGACCGGGAGGTTAGGTTAGGTAGGTGTTCGTGTTCACTTTATCTAAATATAGTCTCCAGAATAAGGAGATGAGATGAAGATGAGACAAGAATGATGTGAACTTTTCCTTCCTTCCTTCCAACTTACAATCAAAATCCGGGTATTTTAGATTTTTAGTAAAAATCCTATTTTGATCTATGTTCTAGTCCTCATGGATTTTTAATATCGTTCTAAAATTTTTGTCATCTCTGCCGACTGAGTTTATATAATCAAAACTTATAACTGGTATATAGCTGTCATGGATGGGAAGAATGCCAAAAAGGAAAAAGTAACAACAAGCAGAGAGAGAACCAAAATGAACTTAATCGTTTAGGGTGACAATAATAGTACATAAACTGGGGAAATTAAATTTTTTTTCCAAGGGGATAGACCAGGATGAGATGAGATTGAACAATTATTGGGTTCACTTTGAACTCATGGATTCTGTAAAGTTGAGGACACACACACTCTCTCTTTCCCCTTCTTCCTTTCCTCCCCGAAAAATGGTATCAACTCAACATCAAACATCACGTCCAAGAAGACGAAGATCAGAGACAGAGATGTAATGGAAGTAGTTATTCCTCTCTTCCGAGATTTGGATTTTGGAGTTTATGGGATGATTTGAGTGAAAAGTCAGAAAGTCGTTGGTATATTGACGAATTTCTTAAATTATCAATCACATTTGCCTATATAGGTGCCCGGACTTCCTGAGGCCTGAGGATACATACAATGGAATTACAATTGATTTAGATTCATCTTAATAATTTCTATCTCAGAAATTATCTAACTTTTTTTTTTACAATACTTTAAAAAGGCATTTCCAGGAAAAATAATTACATTTAAACATTCATTCATCCGAAGGGCTCAAGTATGTGTTATTTCCTCGTCTTTTCCAACCAAGACCAAATTTTGTCGTACCCCAACATGAGTTGATCTTCAAGCATACCCATTGGAATTGGAAGTAACTTTGTACTAGATACATGTATCCTTTTCCCATACTCAAAACTACCCGAAATATTTTATATGTAGTGAGATCCCATCTCCCGGGAGGAACTTTTAGGGTTAGGTATTAGTACTTGTGCTAAGGATAAAAGGACCCTCCTGTCTCCAGCTTCTCCTCAAAAAAATACTCTTCCACCATCCATCCCTAAACTATATCAAATGTGTCCAATAAGTCTTAAATGTAGAAATTTAGCCAGATTTTAGGACGGATGAACAGGCAGGCACAGGCTCACGCTCTCAAACTCCTGCTGAACACGGGAGAGTTAGAGAGGAAATGAGATGAGAATATTTTAGGGTTGATTTTAGAGTTTCCGTTCCAGAGCAGAGTTTTGAGGAAATCCTATAGGATTTTCACATCCACACATGTGTTTTTTTTGGAGTAATAACCAAATGTTTTGAACAAGCTTGACTCAAAGCCGAAGATGAAAGATGACAAGGAACGAAAACTTGCAAATAACTCAAAACGGATCTCTCCATCGCATCTCTCTCCCCTTCAAAATCACCAAAATCATTATTGAACTCATCAATGAGATTGCGTCCTTCCTGAGCTGCTGAGCTTGAGCTTGTACTTTTGTCTTGTGCCCTCTCTATTGCTCTTAACTAAATTGTATCTTTTCCCTTCCTTTTTTTATGGGATTAGTAATATTTAAGTAGACCAAATGGAATTGATGGGCTTTGTGCCATGTCCTCGTGCACGTGCTCATGAAAGAAGCGACAGCTCATGGAAACCAATTATTTTTTGAGGTTGTTCTGTATTTACTGAAAGATGATTATGCTGGAGGAGACCAAGAGGACAAGGGTACATCTTTTAGAAAATGTACAACATGAGCAAGTAAATTGGGAAAGCCAAATTTTAGTTCGTTTGGAAAAAACATTAAAGGGAACATGAAAGTGCTTTGTCTCCTTCTTCTTTTGCTCCTAGCTTAAAATAGACTTTTCAAGAAAGGACTATTTTTAAAAGTGTGCCCATAATTATCATGTCTTTCATCTCTGGGGACAAGATCTGAAGGCTTGTGACTCTACAACTGTGGTTTGGCTTGGATCCCAGTTTATGAGAAAGATCCAATCTAACAAACCTTGGCTTGAGTTTTCTTCGAGGGGAAGCCCGTGCGGTGGCCTTTATGAGCTGAGAAATGGACAACTCGGGGTGTTTAAAATTTATTTAAAAGCGGACGCAGATGCATTTAGACAAGGGTGATGATTTAATGGAACTATTTCTTGTTGATTTGGTCGGGAATGGTCCAGAGTCCAAACAGACAACGAGCCCCTTTGTGCCTTTAAAGTTATGAAGTGGGATTTTTTGACCTATGATTTTTTGAATCAGTTTTAAAATTCAATTTTCGTCAGTTTAGTCTAATACCTACAAAATATTCGAAACAGAATATCTATCAAAGAAAAATGAGTTACATCGACTCAAGCATCTTGATGAGTTTATGCTGACATTTTGCTCAAAGACATTTTTATTGCAGGCATCAATGGATATCCTTAGTTTTAGTACATTCGTATAAAAACAGCAATTTGAAATCTTTGTACATAAGTAATTTCTTTGGCCTTGAAAACTTGGACCTGACGCTCAATTATCTTTCCAAACTAATTTCAATTTGCCAAAAGTCACAATCTTGAATATCAATCTCAAATGGACCATATAGGCCTTTTTACACAACATTTAGCTACCAATAAAAACTAGGATCCAATTTGATCTTAGTAACGCGAGTATATAAAATCATATTCAAGTACGATTAAAATGAAACTGGAAGGGTACATAAGGAATAAGAAATCAAAACTACAAAGTCTAAGGTTTAAGTAAGGACAACTTGATCTAATTAATATTTAAGTGATCATAATTATAACTGAAGTAGAAACTCAAGGGTAGGTTAATAGTTTATTACAGTAATATCAAATTAGTACTAGATCAACCAATGTAAATGAGTTGTTAGCACTTTGGAGTTAAAACACACAAATAGATGTAATTAAGGTAACTTAAATTCTCAATCAAATGCCACAAATAACAAACCCATATCACTTTTAGAGAAATTTTATTTTTGGGGACTTGAGGAGTTAACTTAATTAGTCTCCTTTCTCCCATTGAGTTCCTTTAAGTAAGTTCATACAAATTGTAAGAAATCTAAGATGACCACTACTTGGACATTAAAATTAAACTAAAAATTACAAATCTCTTTTTCAATTAGGTCGAGTCGAGTACGTTCAATTGTTAAGTCCGCATCATTTCTCGATATTTTTGTTTGTGCTTGTTCAGCATCTCCGTGACGGTCACTAGTTTTTTAATGCTTGGCTGCAATTAAGAGTAAAAGTTAGTTAAATCCAGAATCGGAGTCATGGAGTCCTACTCATGTTCTGAAGTTCTTTAAAATTTGTTACACAAACATGATGAAGAGCTCCCAAATCCCTTGCAGGATCATTCTGTACTTTTGGAATTTCTTCTGAAGCAGGTTTATCTTTGACATTCTATTTAAAAATCCCATCATGAGTCCGAGGATAAAATTTGGATTTAATGATTCCCCAAAATCTTAGTAATTCGTCTAGTTAAATTTTGTACTATTTTGTTAGCCTCACCGACAAATGATCCAAAAATACAACCATCCTTTCTTTATTTTTTAGGATAAATGGATTCACAACTTCCATGTAAGGCTCTTTCCCAGTTTTACCACGAAACTCAATCAAATTAGCAAGATTTTGTAAACATTTAGCAATCATGATGAGGGATCTTGTTGCCATTTGAGGTGGAGTTTCTAAAAAATATTTATAAAGAACTCTTACTACTCAGATATCTTGTGGGTGCATATTGGTGAGGACTTTTCTTAAACTGACCTGTGACTAAATTAAATTGTTTTGGATTTAGGAGTGCTGGACAAAGGAGACGGAGGAAGATGAATCCACTCACAACTCGTGTTTTGACTAGTCTCTCATTTGGCCATTTGGCTGTTGCTGCCCTTTGCATGATTCCACAAATATATCGAATTGATCTGAAAATCCAAATTTTAGATGTCATTAATATTTAGGAGTTTGAGATTACAGAAACAAATGAGCGATTATCATTTAGTTGAATTCCCTTACGGTGGACAAGAGTCATAAGCCATAAAAATATCCTCAGTAATCTCATCCAGAACATCTAATAAGAATTCTGCATTCGCACAATTGTCTCCTCCTGGCTCCATTTTAGTTGGATTAAGCTCACAGGATTGTTTAGACTCAAGGATCCGATTGATGGTGTCTGAGAGGGCAGTGTAGAGGAAATCATGACAAACACTTCTCATGTAAGAGTCCATGAGGGTTGTTGTGAGGGAGTCTGCACGGAAAAGGGTTGTGGTCTCAACCTCACGAACAATAGTTTGTTCAACGAGAGAGGCCAGGAGGTCAACCTCCTTCTTTTCATACCTTTGGGGTAATAAGGAATTTAGAGACGTTTAGAATGAATTTAGCATTTCAAAAATGTCTTGGTCAGATTTTTTTTAAGCTCACTGGAAAACTCTAAGAAGGGATGACCCAAGAGCTAATCTATTTGAATGACAAACATCAGCAAGGGCTCGAACCCCCTCCATACTGGAGTCAAGAAGGAGCTCCTTGAAGGGTGAGTACTCTTCAACAGGCATGATCAGATCATTCATGTATCGAATTTTAAGTCTCAATGAACCCCATTCTCCAATTGGTGTGATCCCACTCAAGGAATACCATTCTTCTTTCTAAAAATTTACAATCGTTAATATAATTAGTACTTTTTCATACAAAAATCCAATTTGGAAACTTTTTATCTTCTTATTCTTGCCTCTTCTCCATTTGGTAAACTATTTAAATCCAAAGTAATCTCAGAGACATCAGAGTCCTTGGTCCTCTTCCCTTTGTTAATTACAGTAATGGTGAAAGTAATTACATCCGGAGGAATGTCACTGAAAGGCAAGAGTTTAACTTCTGATTACGATCAAAGTTATTGTGACCCCAATCATGGACATTCATATAAACAAAAACTGCTAAATCACTTACTCAAGTTGAAACTCTTCATCCCAAACTGGGTCATATCCTGCTTTGACCTTGGTTCTAGCAGTCTTAATTTGATTTAGGGATAACACACACATTGGATTTGGCACAAGTTTGTATGGAAGACGATGAGCCTCAAGGATACTAACATTTAAGCAACGGAGTTCTCGAAGTCCTGGGATCTTTGGGGCTCGAGCCATTTGTGGGACACAGAGGGGTTTAAAAATCCCTAACCAACCCTATGTATTCCCCAAATTTTTCCAAAGTGAAATTATAATCCTGAGAATTCCAAATGTCGAAAAAAGATATTTATTTTACCTGGAACTCCTCCAAGGATGGGGCACATAAATATGTAACAGTGGCAAGACATGGAAGGGCTCTTTCAACCAATTGGAAACAAAATGGTTTCTCAAAAAATGAATCATGTAGAGGATACAAGTACGTTGAGCCAAGGTCAACAAAGCCCTTGGGTTTTGTCCTCTGGAATGAAAATATATACAATGGGGTCAAATATAATTGGCATTGATCAAAGCAAAGTTAAGACTCCATAAAACTTTTATTTAATTTTTTAAGAATTGGACGACTTGTCCTCTTATAGTTAGATGACAAGTCGTCTACATAAGAATAGTGGATAACTGATGCAGTTAAAAGAGGCTGTTCAAGCACTAATATATGGACATTACCTTTGGACTCTCAAAAATCATGAGATGAGTATCTGACCCATCCATTTGTAGAACAAAAAACATTGACTTCCATTTCTTATTTTTATCATTCCTTTTGTAGAGGTAACCAGATTTCTTGCAAACTAAAAGAATATCAAAATTATATTTTATTGGGCTTTGCATTCCCTTTCCAAACTATATATTTTAATTAAAGCTCTCATTAAGTTCATCTTTTCCATGCTATTCCAAAATATTCCTTACTTTACCTTCAGTCTTTTTAATTCCAGAAGTGTCTCGACACTCTTGGAGGGTTGCATAAATTTTTTCTGGATTCTTGACTTCCTTTGACTTGTATGGAATGTCCAATTCAGACTGAACCTAGAGAAATTATTTTTTGAATGAGACACTTGCCATTTATACTCTTTACCCATAAAATTATTCTGTTGGGAAAGTCCAATCAAAATTCAAACCTTAAGGACGGGATGACCAAGGGTATGTCCCTCAACAATTTGTTCTGTTCGATACCGATTGATGACAGCATCCAAACACTCAAATGTCCTTCCACCCATGAGGTACCGAACCCCTTTCTTCTCAACTCGAAACCTTTGGATTTGATTATTTATATGAAAGAATAGGGAGTAGTCCCCTGGAGAATTGTCACTGGGTCTCACGAGGAAACTCCCTGGACCAGCTGGAGTAAATGGGGTACATGAGGTTAAAATGTAGTCAGTTTTTGGTCTCTTAAAAACGCTTCAAGGATTTCTAAATTCATTACACCAACCTGCCACAAGTAAGTTTACAGCCTCATCCTTGGTCACATTTAAATGAAACCATGGAAAAACTGAATTTGGATCAATGACATCATCTAAATCCTCAACAAGGTCACGAAAAATGAGTCCTTGTTCTCCTGTCCGATGAGCTGTGACCCATAACCATCCATCCCCAAGATCATTATGAACAAAAAAGATATCACCCTTTTGAAATGTCAATTCATCCGTATCGGGCATTCGGGTATAGGGGAGGATGGCAAGGACTCTTTTCTTATCATTCACTGGCTCAGGTGGGGCAACTGGATAAATGAGTCTCTCCTTCTTGAGGAGATCTGATACACTTGTGTAGTAACCAATTAAGTCTATGAGAGAGTCAAATCTACGACCTCCAATGTAAAAATCTCCACAAACTGCTGTGATCCTACAAACAAAAGTCAAAATTATAAAATAAAAGAGTACATATCCTGACAGCTTAATTTTGCAATTTAGGATTTCCCTAGGATTACAATCATAAAATGAGAATATACATGCATGATGATTTGAAAGTACAATGGATGATTACCGGAAATGATTAATTCCAGTTCGTCCCAGATAAGAGAGGACGTATGAACCTGGTTTCCTGTCACTCTCTCGAACAAGGTAACTTCCGGGCTTTTCAGTAGCTCGAAGTCTCTCCTCTGTTGTTTGACGATCCAATCGTCCATGGTACCACCTGAGAACAAAGTTTGTAAACCGTAAAGGAAATGATCCATGGATAATTGTGATTGCGAATGAGTGAAAGGAAACACAGGATTAATGCTTAAAATAAATGTGTAAATTAATGGAAATCTAGACCTAATTCATCAGTCCATTCAATTACAGTTACCGTACCAGCTCTCAAATAAATTGTCAAGAGTAGTTTCCCCTTCCATGTGAGTTAATTACAATAATTACTGATCTTGAATGTTTGGATTTGGAAGAGAAAGCGTCTGTAAAAATTGGACCTTTGAAGCCGACGAAATAAATTTTTAATGCAAGAAAAATCTAAACTCAAAGTATTTTAGGTCTTTCCAGAATTAGCAAGGCTCAAGTTGTGGTATCTCATTCTATACTATAACTGCCTTGTCAGTAGCTTAGACTTGATTGTGGCATTGGAAATTTTCTTTACGTGGTTCAGGACTTGGGCTCACTCTCTCATTAAAATCGTTTCATCCATTCATTCATTAAAATATAGGCCGGGATTTATTTACATCATGGGACTAGTCAACAAATTGTTGTATTTTCCATTTGGTCTACTGAAAACATGAAAACAACTCTTCCTATCCTTGCCTAATTGTGCGGTGTGTCCAGCTTTTAGTAATTTGTATATCAATAGTTTCATAATGTCATGTCATAGTCAAACAATAAATATTTATGAATAAATATAACAGGACAGAGGGAGTGAATGGTTCCCTGAAAATGTTTTATATCGTCAAGTGTGCTATATGTGAGGAGGAACGACAGGCAGGGCACTGTTGTTGTGGTCAAACCTCATCCGTTTTGATAAAGTTCATTGAGGATTTTATGATTTTTTTTACTGATGGTGCGATGGATCGGGGAACTAGACAAGGAAAATTAAAGTATTAAAATTATGACTAGTTTGTACAAATGTTATTACTTTTGTCAGTTTTCCCTAAACTTCAGAGTATAGGACATGCACTACTTTCATCCACACCGAAATGTTTAGAAACTAAAGTGGGCTTGAAGCAAGAGCAAACTTCCTGCTCATCAAGCCGATTTGAGCCATTAATTGTAAGGTCAACCAATATTATGTGAATAAATTAAACTATTAATGAAGTTATCTTTAAAGTAGGTAGAAAGGATATTTAGTCTTTTTCTCATGAGTTTAGTTTGTTAGAATTATTTTCCCCAATGTCAACATCGTAAGTCTTAGCTCCGAGTCAAGGGCTCATCATCACTTTAACAAATTAAACTTTCTATTCTAATGTACAAAAATCATTGACAGCAGTTCTTGAGTCTTCGACTTTGCTTTGTCTTAAGTGCTTAAAACTTTTGGAATTTGTCTATCTAATTACATACATTTAAAAATCATTAAAAAATTACATGGATTCTGGAGGAGCAATCGGAGTTTCCGTAGGACTCGTGTCTCCACCATTAGCCTCTGTCTCAAAGTCCAAGTGATCAAGCTCATCTAGTAGGAGTCCAGCCCCAATGTTATCCTCAAGTGTTGGTGGGGGTGGAAGGGGCAGGGAGTTCAGGGTTGCTCTGATGGAAATAAAAATTTCAAAATGTAAATCAATCTCTGGAGAAAGCAGTTTTCACTTTGGTGAAAGTCCAATGGTGAAAGCTCGATAATGGACACTTGTCATTTTCATACAATGAGGTCTTACCGGATAAAATCCATTTAGTTTGCAGTATAGGAAGTAATCCTTCTTTTCACAAAACTTTGAGATTCCAAAATTGAGTCAGCAATAATATGTTTATGAAATCCTTAAGTCGTTCGATACATTTTCTTTTGATGTTGAAGGAAACATTTATTTAGAGAAAGATCATTGAACTCTTCGTCTATTTGGATCAATTGCTCATATAATCTTTGGGTTTTGAGGCTAACTACACCCTCTAATTAAGTTTAATTAAAACGAATTTTGAATAAATTGAAAGACAAGGTCGTCAAATTTACTTGAGTATGAGTCATGAGTAACCAAAAAAATAATCAATTGTTTCCACTTTTTGTATGATTACAAAACATTATCAAGTACAGGAGGACCAGATGATAACAAGTACTTTAGATTTTTTAAGACATGGAATAATTCGGATTATGATTTTAAAATGTTTTAACTATCGGGACCATATAAGAAAATCTCTCAACTCTTTTTGGAAAAGATTCTTTGGGAATGAAATACAGGAAAGAGAAGATGAGATAAAAATTCACAAAAAATTTAAGTATTTGTTGATCTTTGATGGATGTTATATTTCAGGAGACTCATTCAAGTTGTGGTAAGAGAGAGAGAAGACCAAACCAAATACAGGAAAGGGAAATAATAACAAAAGACCCAGTCATTCAGAAGGATGGTGGTAGAATTGGTAGGATATCTGTAGAATATAGAATATTTTAGATAGGAATCGGTGACAGAATGGA